>VYZP01023277.1:0-31844 GCA_013400635.1 Hypocryptadius cinnamomeus | reverse complement strand
TTTGTCTCCTCACGGCTTTGGAATGTCACTGAAGGAGGTCCAGAGAAGGGAACGGAGCTGGGGAAGGGGCTGGAGCGCCAGGAGGGAGCTGGGGGGGCTCGGCCTGGAGAAAAGGAGGCTCAGGGGGGACCTTCTGGCTCTCCACAGCTCCCTGGCAGGAGGAGGGAGCCGCGGGGGGATCAGACTCTTGTCCAGGCAACGAGCGACAAGACAAGAGGATATAGCCCTAAGCTGCGCCAGGGGGAGTTTAGGTTGGACATTAGGAGAAATTTCTTCCCAGAAAGGGTGATCAGACATCGGAACGGGCTGCCCAGGGAGGTGGTGAAATCACCACCCTTGGAGATGTCTAAGGAAAGGACTGGAGGTGGCACTCCGTGGTCTGGGTGACACGGTGGTGTTTGGTCATAGGCTGGACTCGATGATCCCAGAGGTCTTTTCCAATCTAATTGATTCTGTGATCCCGTAAAACTGGCTTTTTATTTATTTATTTATTTGTTCCCTTATATGAGCTGGAGGTGAATGTTACGAGTGTAGACACAAGGAATGGTATGAGAATGAGAATTAAATGCAGCAAGACTCATTGTGCCAGCGTCCCTTTGCACAGCTGCCCACTGGAAATGTGGCCTTTTCCAACAAAAAAGATCTTTAGGACAGTTCTCATGGTAAATTTTAGGCCATTTATTATTGTGCTTAATTGCACATTAAGAGATTACTTGATTCCATCTGCTTTCTTAACAGCATCCAACATTAAAGTAGTGAAACTATTTGCACTGAGTGAAAGTGTTTCACAAACTGTGATCTGCTCTAAAACAGACACCCAGCTGGTGCTGCTGGGAGGGACCAGCACAGCAGCTCACTGTGCTCCCTGTGCTGACAGGCACTGGGATCTCCCAGCCTCTGGAACACCCAAATGGATGTCATGCTGCCCATCCCTTCATTGGGAAAATAACATTTTCAGAGGGTCTGATCTAGTAAAGCTGTGGTGGGTCACATGCTTTTATTACTTTTATTACTTGCATTTCAGTGAAATGTAGCAAAATTCTATCATTCATTCAGTTTGATGGTGTCTCCAAATCATTTTACCACTCAGAAAATGAAGCAGGGTATCTGGAAACAATCCTGTAGGAAATTAATGCCTTCACAAAAGCAGCCTTGTTCTTTCCAAGCTGGACACAATGCTGGTTTGTTATGCAGATGGGGACTGCAGCTGGGACATCCTCACACATCACCCAGCAGTCCAAACCCTGCACCCAGGGCCTGGGTGAAGGCTCAGCCCTGTTGGAGTCAGGCTTTAGAGCTGAACCCTTGCTGAAGTGCTCCCTGACTGGAGAGGGGTCACAGGGAGGAGCTGTGCTGCAGCTTTGTTGTGCAGCTCTGAGCAAGAGTTTTAGGAGCAGAGGATGTAGGACAGAAGGCCAAACCCACAGCAATGTGCATGAAACACCAGTGGCTCTGCAACATTTGTTGTCGTACGTACCCATTTACAAATATTAGAAGGCCACTTTTTTCTTGCTTGGGTATAATTATCCAGGATGTCAGGTGTAGGTTGAGGATCCAGAGGACACATTCCCAGCTCTCTTTGAGGGTAATGAAGGCAGAGAGCACACTGCTCCTTGGCTGCAGGGGAAAGATGTATTTTGCTTGTCATTAATACTCAGGTAATTGCAGACCCAAGGGAGCATTGGTTTAAATTATTGCGAAAGCTGTCATTGAGTGGCCTGGTTATTTGAAAAGAAAGACACTGGTGTGTTCCCCTGCCACCTGCACAGATTGGTACAGAGGAAAACATTGTTGCATTTCTGGTTTTTAAGGCGTCCTCGTAAACACTGTTTCTGCTTCCTTCTGCTGCCTATGTGCGGCAATGGGACAAGGTGTAACAGATAATATCCAGTTCCAGGGAACAAATTCATTGCTATACCTTGTTATTTGTTCCATTTAATGAAAGTATTAACAAAAAAAATCCCACCAAACCAAAACAACAACAAACCAAACCACTCTATCAAGGTCCATTTGTAGCCTCTCTGAGGTAATTAATTATATGTTTGCATACCCGTGGCCTGATTCTCTCACTCAACTATGTATTTTTCTTTTAATGGAGATACTTATCTTTACTATTTTTTATTTGCTGTCACTCCATCTAGATTTGTGTTAAGTCATTATTATAATAATTCCATTAATTTTGTTGGGCTAATTTATGACTTAAATTGGTGCAAAAGAAGAATCAAACCTCTCTGGCCCTTGAGATTTCATTCACAGCGAAGGGTGTCAGAAGCAAACCAAATGACACTCATTACCACGTGCCATGTTACCACATCAAAAAAACCCCATGAGCCTTGCAGCCACTTGGCAAAGCATATCTGCATTTCCCCTTGCTTCTGTCAGCCTGGAAATGATAGTGTGTTACCATATTCAGGGTAAATGTTTCATCAGATTGGTATTGCAACCACTAAAAACATCTTAGAACAAATTTGTGACTAGCTGTATGGTTTTATTCCTATTGTCTCTGCTGCAGGAGGATACTGGGATTAGCAAATGCAGATTTACATCACTGTTTTTCTCCTCAGGTAAACTACAAACTTAATGTTCATCAAATCCTGTGTGGTACTGACCGAGGGAATAGGACGCATCTCATTAAAAAAATCATACCCAAGACAAGTTTTTGTCATTTATTTTCTGCATTATTTCTACATGAATGTAAATAACACAGGTTAGACTATAGGCTGTTTTTATGATGAGTATATGCCCTATCCTGTAATCTCTACCAGTAAAAATTATCCCCATAGAAGTTAAGCAGCTGCTGTATCTAAACCTATGATTTTCCCAAACCTACCCTGTGAGTACTACAGAAGAAATTCTAGAGACAAACTCTTAGAAGAAAATCTGTAACAATGGTTAGACTTTTGATTCATTGCCACCTTTTAATTCTAGAAATGTATTTGTGGACCTTTGTTAAATCCAAACTTTTTCATATGAAAAGAAACAACACCAGAGCTGATTTTTTTTGCCAATATCACAAGTCAGTCTTCTCTTCCAGTACTTGTTCCATATGATTTACAAAAATGGAATTAAATTTCTTCTTTAGAAGATAAAGTTCTATTAAATACTAATGGTAACATGACTTGAAAACACTAAAAGTGACTATTTCTGCACACACCTTACTGAAGTGTTTATTTCCTTTTTATGGAACATGTAAACATTTGAATGCCCAAACCTGCATATTTTAACTAGATCTGACCACAGTGTTGGTTTTTTTTTTTTTTACACTAAAAATAGCCTGTATATCTTTATCCTAACAAAATGCAAAGACTTGCAGAGGAACAGTGGTCTGGTTGTTACAGAGTAGACAGGAACTGTGGATGATGTTGGTTCAGTTCCTGCTGTGCCACAAACACGTTAAATAATCACAAACAGGTCACCAAGCACAGCTTCTAGTTTCAGCTACTGTGGGGTTCAGGTGAGGCCTAAGTTAGATCTTTCACTCTTTCCCTAAACTGTTTGTTGCACATGTGTGTCTGAGTTCTGCTAGGAATACACTGCCCTCGTCCACATACATACTGCTATCCACAGAGGCTAGTGGCAATAGCAAATACTACAATTTTTCTTATCTTTCACACGATGTAGTTGTCTAATCACATGAAATGCCATGGCAGATATTCTGCCCAAGAGAAACTGATTTAAATACAAACTGCTTAAGATTGAATGCCACTAAAGTATAATTGAATGCTACATATAACCATGTACTCTATTTCAATAAAGTTACTTGGTTTTGTCAACATAAAAGCTAAAAATACACCATGAAATTATTAGAAAATCTGGGAGGAAGGGTTAGGTTCTGGATAAGAAAAATGTAGCACCTCAGCGTAATACTTTGGTTATGGCAGAGTTTAAGAAATCAAGCACCAAGAGAATACCTTGCCATGAATTACTGGTATCATGGTAGATAGTTTAACATGAGGTTTTCTGTTTTCTGGCAGAAGACAACTTTCATTGTCAGCTGCAGTCTTGCAACATGGAAGTTACATGACCTGCAGACATGTGTGACTCATGCCATGTATCACCCTATGAATACAATACTTCATTTGCTCAGAAAGCTTTGCTCTACTCAAATAAAACATTTCTCTCCTATTCCTTGCCCCACAAGCTGTATTCAACATTAGCACTTCATATTGAAATTCTTTTGGAATAGTGATATACCAGTTGTGCACACAATAATTTGTAATAAAGTAATTTCTGTCTCTTTTAAGAGATTATATGTAGATATTGAGGAGGTTATAATTAGTCATTTCTTATCATAACAGAAGGCTGTTCCTGAAGGATATTATCCCACATTCAGTAGAAGGTTATGTTAGCCTGTGCAATACAACAAAGAGATTTTACTCAGTGTCAGTTTTCATGTCTTGCTGTGGTATAAACACTCCATGCAGGTCCAGATGCATTTCCACATTTACTATGGCTCGACACAGCTCTGTGAATGTTTTAGCATCCAAGACAAGTAAGAAGGGTGGATCCTTTGGATCAGTCTTCACAACACAGGTCAGAACAACACCTGTGACATACACATGAAGAGTTAGAAGCATAGAAAAGTTTCACTAGGCAGAAAAGATAACCCCATCTCAAAGTGGAAGCATCAACCCAACTTTCTTGACTAAGAATATTGAATCTTGTAAGATTTAATACAAAACTTGCGTAACCCCAGCTTTCAGAATGTTGTCATTATTTTACCATCATCCTCTTCTTTTGCATCAGGGTTGGGAACAAAAACCGGCTCGGATGGCCAGCAGTCATCCTCTCCCCACTGGAGCATTTCCTTTGTCTGGGTATTAAATTTTGCAATCTACATGGTTGTGACAAGAAAAGAAAAATGTCAGTGACCCTGACAGTGGCTTTTTCCAAAGGTACAACATCAACAGACTGCTGGCAGGGGGGACCAATGCTAAGAGTTAAGGCAGGTATCATCACACGAAAAAACATCTGGAAAATGTTACATTTTGGAGTCACATTTTTTGGCTGCATAATCACACAATGTTCTTTGAATTTCATTTCACTAGATTACAATTGTGCCTTTCATTTACGGGTGTTTAATAGTTCACAAATGCTAACAGGCCACAAGAGACCCTTCACTCTAAGTAATGCCCCTCACTGCCGAGAGTCCAAGACACAGAATATTTAAGTGACTTCTTCCAAATCACTGTGATTCTGTAGTAAAGCAGGAAACAGGATTTAAACTTGCCATTTTCTAATCCTGTGAGTTATTTTCCTTTTATTGCTACTTCCATATTCCTCAAAGCTTCTATTGTGCAGTAGGGTACATATGCCAGAAGAAAGGCTGTTCCTAGTGAGCTGTAAAGATCAAAGCAGTGAGGCAGACACTGGTGTTTACTGAAGGAGCAGAGTGTGGATTTTCATCCCACTGAGTGGCCAAAGCAATGGCCAGAGGGGATGCCTGGCATTTTCAGTTCAATTCCATTAAGGCCTTTTCTCTACCCATAGAGATACAGTTCTATTCTTTTCCATTTTGATCTTTAGCCAAAAAATATGTCTACATGAAAGTGAAACTATTCATATTACTGGAGGAAGAATTAGAAAGAATTCTCTCTTCTAGCCAAGATGACAGCACTTTCACTGACAGACTTTACCTAAGGATTAGGTTGTTGTGCTTGCATTTATTAAACTGCAACTGATGTGAAAAAAGATCTTCCTACCAGCATCCTTTATTATATTTGAGTCAAGCAGAGATTATCTACACTGTAAATAATGAACTTGCGGATTTGTTTGAGTTATTGTCAGATGTGCTACAATAAATTTTCTTGCATCATGCAGAAATCCAGCTTTATTTTGTAATCAGCTGTGGCAATTATATGCAAGAACCAACAGTGACTTCAATTTGTGCTGCCTTGTAGTCACAGCATAAGAATTGTAAAGAGTGAGTTCGTCCATATAATACTCATACATTTAAATCTTTAATTTATCTTAATTTTATTTAATCTTTAAATGTTAATTAAATACTTTCCCTGTTAATCTGTTTGTACTCCAGGCTGTCTTCTGGCATCATGCACATGTAAACAAAGCATTTGCTACCTCTAAAAGAGAACTAGACAGCAAAATATAAAGCTTTCCCAAAATTAGGTATTGTTTTAATATTTAAAATTTATTAGGTAGTATTGCAATATCTTATTTTACTGCTAGGCATCCTAAAGAGAAAAAAAATTAAATATATACATGTAAATAATACTTCTTTTTCCTACTCTCTCCTTTTTAGTTCCTGGCACATCACAGAAGGTTCAGCCCAATTTAGCAGAAAAGTAAGGATCTCAGTAGCTATTCAAGAGACTTTCATGGAACATAAAGCTGGAGTAAGAAGCCTGAGTTTATGAATACTTTATGAGGGAAATGGCACAACATGAACTTATTCTTATGAGAATTTGGGCATTTCATGTTTCTTTGTGTGTGAATGGCTCACCAATGGGAAAACACTGACTTTATAAATGTTAATTATACCTTTGTAGGAATTGGACTCCACTGGACTCGTGTTGCAAAGACATACTTGTATTTTTTGCCATTGTAGTCATAGTTGATGCGAGGCAGTTCTATCCCTGCATAAAATAAAGTTCAAGACTTAGGAACAAGACAAGAGAAAACCTCAAATGTACATCTTTATAGACACACCAATCTTCAGGATGTTTTGCCCTGTAAAAAGCCTTGGAACTACTTAATAAAGGTGTTGTATAGACTTTGAATATCTGAATTTCTAAGAATCTGAAGATGGGTACTAACATAAGTAAGCCAGGGCTGTTAGCTCAAAAGGCAGCAATTTTTTATTCTTAGGGAGTCATTAGACTGGAATTTATGAGGGCTTTTCTGGTTTGGGGTTTTTTTCTTTCTTTATAACTGGGATAGAATTGGAGGCTACCATTCTAAGGAATGACTTTCACATTAGGTAATTTTGTATTTACACATTCCTGCTATTATCCCCTGATAAAAGGTTAAAAATCCTCTTTCAAAGACAATCCTTATAAAATGCAGCTAAACTTGAAGTACTACTTATAACAGACATATTTAACTAAAATTACTCTTTTAATAAGTAGATTTGCAAGCCATATTAATAGTTGCAAGATCAGACTTGGAATCCTGTATTAATACAAAACTGATGTAGCATCAGATATTTGAAGGATGTATCTCACCTTCACATAGTATTTCAGGTTGGCAATAGATGCTTCCATCTTTCTCCTTTACAGCAGTCGCAGTAGAGGGAAGTGTGACTAAATTAGAATCCACTACAGCATCCTGAAAGAGAAAAATGCTGGAAATGTCATGGATCTCTAAAAATATGCTTCTAAGTTAGATTTTTCATCAGGTTTGATATTAATATGAACAATTTATGGCATTTTAGATTCTGAGGTTTTCATTAGAAATCCGGTTGCACTCAGAGTATTTTATTATAACATAGCAGCAATGTTCTAGGATGCAGAAAGAAACAGTAATATCCATTCCAAAGGTATCAGGCCAAAACTTGCCCAAGTTGCTGGGCAGTATAAAATCTTCCCTGCAAATGATGATGTAAAATGATGCTTTAAATTAAACTAAAAGATAAAATCTTTTCTCTTCCTCTATATATCACACTTAAATGAAATCTTCTGGTTTTAATTGAACCATTGCATCAGTTGGGAGCATGTATGTATTGTATGTGGGCTTCCAGTGAAGTCTAAGAAACAGATTGTGCAAAACCTCATGCATGCCCTTGCAGTTAACAGCCAAGTGGGTCTATCTGCTTCTGCTTGATGGCATTTAACAAATATTCTCATTGGGAAGAAAATGACATGTTCTTCACAGCTCTGTTCTCCAGAGTGGATGGTGTCAGCACCAGGATCCAATCCACAGAATCATGTCCAGCTGCCCACTGCCATTTCCCACAGGACACAAAAACCAAAGCTCCTGCAAGCTTTGGGTATCAGAGAATCACAAATTTACACATAAGGGCTGGCAACTAGTAATACACCCATTATTCACACTGATGTATTTTAAATTACCAATCAGAAAACAGGTTAAAAAGTAATTTTCTTTCTACCTTGTCATGCTGCAGAGGAACCACAAATCTTTTGCAGGTTGGTATGGAGGTAAGCTTGGTGTTCTTTTCAAAGTCTTTAGTCAGGTTTTTTAAATAAAACATGTCATACAAGCTATTGTCTGTATAGGCAATAATATCAAAAATAATGTGGCCATCCTCTTCATAAGCATTTATATGGTGAAAAAACACCATAGCATCGGTGTAAAACTTGGTGGACACTTCTTTTTTAGTCCTCCTGTCTATAAAGTGAAACCAAGTCTGAAAGAGAGAAAACATTATTTAAAGCCATTCAGAATCAGCAAATGGTTATTAAGAATACTGTTTTCTAATGGTAACCATCAACATTCTAATCACTGTGTATTTGTACTGAAGGATATTAAGAACTCAGGGTTTGCTGCCAGCAGACAAGGGGTTCCAACCTGAAGAAAACACAGCAGTAAAATGAGTATGGAACAGCTTTAAGCTCATTTTACTGTTGCAAATTACTAATTGGGCTAGGCTGAGGATTAAAGTTTTCCAGAAAAACCTGGAAAATCCCCTGCTCTCTTTTTAAGTTAAATAAATCTGCCATAGTTGAGAGTTTCTGTGGTGCTGGTGCCCTGTACCTCAGTAAGTCCCATGTGTTGATGCCCAGAGCACATGGAAGATCCTCAGAAAANGCCCAGAGCACATGGAAGATGCTCAAAAACCAGTTTTCCCCTCAGTTTCCACTGTGAAAAACTCTTCTTTTGTTCAGGGCAGGCTTTTCCACCAGTAGGGCTCTCCAGCACATGCAATGCACCTGGAGCAGATCTCACCCACCACAGGCAGAATTTTGTTTGGACCAGGAGCAACTGGATCTGTCTCAGATGCCAGTGCAGATTGGAATGTCTCTGCTAGCACAGAGTACTTCTAGCAATGCCAAACTATCCTCTCTCTCAAGAGCTTCAGTCTCAGATATTATCTGAGAAATTTCTGGATATGGGAGACAGTATTCCAGAACATACAGCTTCTAAAAAAACTGTACAACATGAAAGTCAAGGTTAAAAAAAAAAAAAAAGAGTGACTACTGAAATGAATGAACCAGATGAAAAACAGAACAGTGAGGAAGAGGTCACTGGCCTGCCTGATTCCATTGCTCAGCAGTAAGAAAAGTACCTTGTCATCCTTATTAAAGGCAAGGCAGGAAGCCCAGTTCACACCTCGCATGTAAGCAGTTGCCATTTTGAGAATATCCAGTCTGAAGGGCTGCTCTATGAAGATAATGTAGTTTTCTGTGATTCCAAAGCTGTGGTAGTAGCTGGGGTGGAGCAGAGAGCGAGAAGGAACAGAGCAAACCACTTCCAGGTGCTTGAAACAAGATTTCTTCTTTTCTTGTTCTGAAGATGAATGATAAAAATTAAAATTATATTCCTAATAAAAATAAATTCCATTCCAAACTTGTGCTTGGATTTCTCCCAGGCAGGGAAGAACTGGTTCCTCTCAGTTTTATTTGCATTTTCCTGTTAAGAAAGTGTTTGTTTACTCCTGTATAATTAACATAGAAATTTGCATGCAGGAAGCAATGCAGTGAAGTCACTGCTGGATCCATTCAGGCACAGCCCCCTTTTCCTGGGATTTGATTCCACTGATTACCGTCTTCAGAAGTTCCAGCATGGAGGAGAAATGTGTTTAATTATGTTGAATTAAATCAGCAGCTTTAAAAAGGGGTTCAAATGCCTCTGTGTTTTTTAACTTCTAAGGAGATGTTCCCAAATTTGAGCCCCAGCTAGAAATGGCAAACTGTTCTTTCAGCTGTGGAAGGCCTCTTGATTGTTCAAGAAGGGACAGGCAACACAATAGCAGCTGATTTTCCACAACACACACCAAAAAAAAGATCTTGAAGGAAAAAGAGCATGGGATTTGCTCTGTGAACAATGGACAGCATTTCAGCAAGGGCCAGTATTGGCCAGGTTGGAGAGGAATTAACTCTATATTAGGTTTTATTTGGTATCATGCTTCCACTATAATCATAGTATCAGCATTTGCAGAGAATTTTCATTCACAAAGAAATTAAAATTTACAACTTCAATTATATGTACTGCCCTATAGAGAAAGTTGTTTTAGAATCTTCATCTAAAAGTAAGGTTCTTCCTACTGAAACACCCTGTTTACACAGTACTCAAGAAGAGCCTGTGTAGCAGCACTTGCCCAGACAGGCTAAGCAGTTAATATGAAGTTCACAATAAGTTGAAATTAAGAAAATGAACACGATTGGTTACTAGAACAGCTGTATCACCACCCTTGCCCTTTGAAGAAAAGAAATTGCTGACAAGTCTCTAGAAAATACAAATAACACATATATCTTGCCTGGTACAGAGGAAGGAATCTTAAATAGAAGGAATTTTGTCTTCCCTTTAGCAGCTATTGAAGTGCCCATGTTGAGAACATTTCCAGCACTGTCATAGTGTGGGTGAGAAGTTGCCAAATTTACAGCTACATATTTGTTGTAGTCAACCTGGAAAATGATGCAATAAGAGATCTGAGAGATGTGTAAGAGAATGAAAATTTATCTCAGCTAACACCACAAAACCACCAGATTTTTAGCTGTGGCAGCCTTATATTGGCATCTCACTTACAAATAGCTTTGAAATTTAAATAATTAAACCAAAATACTTGTGTAGGTATTCAAATGATCTCCTTATTCAAGGTTAAATCAAGTTACAGAATCTGAATTAGAGCCACCTCTCCCTTGAAGCCACATAACATCAGGGAGGATTAGCTAAGCAAGTTATTCTGCAAATGCCCATTTCACCCTGAAAGCACTTTATTTAACAGAGCTGTCTGGCAATCTGCTGGAACTAAAAGATTTCTATTTTATCTAAAGTTTGGAAATTGGACTCAAACTGTAGTGTGAGCTAGAAAAAAAATAAATTATTGTGTATATTTCAATATCTCAAGTTCTGATTTTAATAATTAAATAAAATCTTACATAAGGTCCTCGAAAAGTAGTCATATAACTGACCTACTGATTTTTTAATTACGTAAATAATTTTATAACTACAGATACATAATAATGGCAATCACCCAAAATAATCATGTAACTGTGCTATTATTCCTGCAACCTTCCTAGATTATGTAGAAGTGAAATTGCTCAAAGCCCAGCTTTTCCCAAACTAAACGAGATTTAAATTTTAACTTAGGAGTTCTTAAAAGATATCTTTTATCTTCTGCTATCTTCACTATTTCACTTTACCACAATTTCAAAAGTAAGGCAACAGTAGAAGAAAAGTATTTTGTGTCCTGAACATGTTAAAGGATCCTTATGAGTCAGCCTGAAATTTATTAATCAGCAGACAAAGAACCAGAATGACAGATGGTGGTTCGTACCTTCTCCAATGTCTCCAGAGTCAGTGGATTAATTTTCCTGATGAAGTTAGTCTCACCAGTAGCATAAAAATCATCCCCAGCTTTCATAATGTTGATGAGACAGTTGTCTGTGAACTCAGGAATGGTGTGAGACAAATAGGAGAATGCCCTGTCCAAAGGGAAATTTCATTAGAGCCTCAGAAGCAGGAGCTGCCTTTCCCCAACATGGAGCTCAAGTGACCCTGCAGTGCCACAGACCTGGAGCTGCCTCTCCCTGCTGTCCCCAGCTCCCTGGAAACGGTGGAAAGCAGAGGAGATGGACTTCTCCAATGCCCTTGGCCTGGGTGACGGTAAAGGACATGCAAGTAACTGTTTTTGACACACAAATGGGCATCCAGGCCCAATCCTGCTGTCAGTTCTAGGACATGCACTGGTTTATCAGGATGGGCTAATTACACACCCTCCTGTCCTATCTTGGGAAAATTTGGCCTACCAGTTCCTATAAAAGCTGGTAGGTTTTTCAGCTTCATCAAATAGATGGATTCATATCTCCCAATGGAATATTTTTGTTACCAGTGTTATTCCATATCACAATTATGATTTCAAAGAAGATTGGACATCATGTAGGCTTGATAGTTTCCTTTATCAGTGTATGATTTCATCACAGTCATTAGAAGCCAAAACAAAGTTGCTATAACCCTCTTGAACTTAAAATGCCAGAGTTACTCTATTGCTTTTGGAAGAGGGAAGAAAATCTCAGGGGAACAACTTACAACATATCAGCTCTTTTGCAATAACTGTCTGTGTATGTGTCCTTACAAAATATCAGGTTCGAGGTCACCAGAGGAAGCTCAGTGGCAAGGAGAGAAGGGTGACCTATTTGCACTTATTAGTGAATCCCTACAGCCAATTTTACAAGACCAAGGATAACACGGTGGCCTACGCCTCACCTTTCTGTTAAACCATCTTTAATCAAAAAGTTTTTCTAATTTTTTTGGAGCTATTGATGCTTCTCTTTTTTTTTGTTGAATAGACTTTGTATCAATACCTTCCCCATCTCCAAATGTTTTTCTTTCTTGCTGCTTCTCCCCTTACAGAGTAGCAAAATGTTTCACTAACTGGAGAAAGAAAATGTTTGGTTTTTATATAATCTACTTGTGTTACTGAATAAAGCAGCAAATATTGGTGATAAAATGAATTTAAGATATTTGCCTTAGACTAACCCATAAGCAGTTCATATCCTTTGACCTTTTCAATATTCAGCAAAAATCAACTGTTGGATTTGTACATATGTGTCAAAGGTAAACAGAAAGACGTCTGTGCTGAAGAGAAAAGCAGATAGAAGAATCTTGTTGGGAAAAGCATTGCTTACTTGGCAAAAATGTTTTTGCATGGATCTGGATAAACCATAGTCCCAAACTCAGATACCATGATTCTGTTTGCTTCTATGTTACAGTTGTACGTGTCACTTCGGAGATATTTACTTCTGTAGTAAACTTCACCTGAGGAAGAACAAACAGGTCTCAATCACATTTTATACTTAGTCCTTCAAAAAATTAGCACAGGTAGAGCCAGAGTTTCTCAAGCACCTGTCCTTTAGCCAACAATAGTTTGGAATGAAACCAACAATGTCCCCAACTGTCTGTTTTAAAGGCTATATGGCTGCTGAGATTGGTAAAAATTTGTCAAGATTTCCTGACTCCCATTACTAATACTGGGGAACTTCTGAGGTGGAAGGAGGGAATTGGATAAACAGTTCCAGAAAATAAAACAATGTGTGCAAAAATGATTAATTATACACTCCATTTACAGATGGTGAAAAATCTCCTGTATTGGCATAATTTAGTTATGGGAGTAACATATCGTTTGAAGGAATCAACAGTTTAATGAATCACCACCATACTTGGACTAACTAAGCTCTGTTTGCTTTAGGTGAGTAAGATATATTGGCAATTTTAAAAACACTGATTATTTCTTTATAGGTTATTTTGTTAAGGATGTAGAGCTGGACAGGCTAGAGATCCTGCAATGACATTAAATGCTTCCAATCACAGAAACGGGAACTAAAAAGTAAACACTAGCATTAGAGGATAACAGGAATAAATCCCATTTTTTTAATAGATACATATTTTTTGCCACAAGAATCCAGGTGTAAACCATCGTGTCTCACACTGTGTAAAAGCTGAATGGGTGAAAAATGTTTTAACAGAAAAAAAAAACGTTTAGGGTAGATAGCTGCCTGTCTTTCCTCCATAAGGATGACAGGCAGGAGGAGGGACTGCAGGGTGTCAAATGTACTAAGTGAGGTTTGACATGTGAAGTGACACAGTGGCCCAGTTTCTCTCCTGGCAGCTGTTATAGCTGCAATCAAATCCCAAAAGGGGAGTGCTGGTCCTCCCTGAAACTGGGCTGTGCATCCACAGCAGAACAGCCCCTGGGCACCACGGTCCTTGTGGCTGCTCCACTGGAAACCACAGAGGTTTTCTGGGCCCGGGTGGAAGGCGAAGGCCCTGCAGTGACCTGCCCAGGGCTGGGTGTGTGCTGTGCTGGGGTGACAACAGCACTGAACTTCAGCACTGCGGAAGGAAGGACAAGTAACATCCCCCTGCAAACAGCCCTGCAGAGACTTTCCAGCTGCTGCTGTCAAGGGTGAGGTGTCAGGGGGTGTGTGGAGAGGCCTCCCCCACAGCAGTTCCCCCCTCTCACACCACTCTGCAGACAAAACCCGCAACACCCCAACCCAATCCCAAACAGAATTAGCAACCCAAGGCACCAAAATGTGGGTTGTTGAGTTCCTTTCAATCCAATGTGCAACAGCTTACCATTTTTAAATGTAAAACTGTGCAGCAGAGCCATGCCATCAAACCAGTGGTTGTACTTGCTGTCCCCTATGGTGTGCATCCCTGGGCCATTTCGGAGCAGTACCCCTCGCAACCAAATGGGCAGCTGCCCTATAAACAAAAAGGAGTTACCAGTATCCATTCATTTAGGCAAGGAGAACGTTCCAGGATAGTTTTCCTAAAGGCAGAGGCTTCATTTAGTCAGACAGACTGTAGGTGTGTTGAGATTTGCAGTACCATATAATTATATTGGAGTTTAGATTAACTAAAATTTCCCCTACTCAAAAATGTGGCACTAGTGACATTCTGCATGACTGTTGCTATCAGAGATTGCTATAACAAAATGAGACTGCTGGAATGCAATTTGTTAATTATCAGGAAGTAAATAAAATTGGACCTTTCCTTCCTGCATTCATATTTTACAGTGATACATTTAAACCCTTCTACTTGTGCCAGACAAAGCTAGAGCTTATCAGAAATAAACATATTTTATAGGCTATATGATTTGCATTGGCTTTCAGCACATCAGTTTAAACTTCAGGCTAAATTAGTTCCACTAAAATTTCATTAATTAGATTACACAGCATAATACAGTGTAATTTGGGAAATGCTTTTGTGACACTAGTTATAATGTAGTGTTTTGTACACAAGTAAAGTATAGGAATATTGTACTGAAAGTGTATAAGTGCTGTTGAGACTTGAATCATAAATGTTCCTCATCAAATCCTTGCAAGAAATGCATCACCTACTACTTAACTCACAGAATAATAACAATTAAAGAATGTCAACAGGTTTAAAGAGATGAACAAAGGCATATCAGATATTAAATAAAAAGCTTCACTTGCTTCTTTGTGCCTATGACTCCTGAGGCAACATTTAGGATCACATACTGCTGCTCCACACAATTCCTGCACTCGGTATTGCCTTTGCATAAAAAGCTCTTCAGAACTTATATTTCTCCTTATCATTTAGTTTGTGACCCCACATTTATTATGTTGACACACTTTCTTGCTAAAACCCCTTTACAACACCTAGAAATGTCCTTCTATGGACCTTAAAAATTAACTCATTCCAACCCCTGCCATGGGCAGGACCACTAGACCAGATTGCTCAAAATCCCACCCAACCTGGCTCTGAACAATTCCAGAGATGGGGCACCATCATTAGGGAATAACTCCATTAGGATTACAGTTCTGGAATACATAAGGTACATTAAAAATTGTTGACACAATGGATGAACTTTGATCATCATCATCATCATCATCATTATTATTGTTGTTGCTATTGTTATTTTCCAAAAGACCCTGGAAAACTAAACCTTACTTCCCTTTCTAACACAAGAAACTACAAGGAAAGAACTATACTATATTTTTATATCTGATAATTTTGCTGGGAAAGGTAAGAAGGGGAAAAAGACCTTTTTAAAGCACTCTGGACTTAATTCAATTTCTAAAATTTCTGGTGCAATTCCACTTAATTTCTGACATAGTTTCAGTATGAAAAACAAGGAGCAAAGGGTCAGCTAGTGAGATTTTCAGATAATTCATCTCAGTGGGAATTCAGCATTTCTGTAAATCACACTGGGTACCAAATCAACATCCAAAAGTGCTTATACAGCTTTAAAAATATGGACCTTATTCTTTTCTGTAATGAGTGAGGACACATTAGTGACACAGTGAAATCCCCAAATATTTGGGCATTTATTAACTATGGTAACAATAGAATCTCAGAAAATCACATGGCTGTAGGAGAGCATGGGTTAAATTGCAGCTGATATTAGAAGTGTGATAGATATTTACAGAGTACATACTGAGTAACAAGGAGCCAAAATACTGGCAGAGTTCAGGAGTACCAAAATATTTGAAGAGGTCATGGTTCTCTTTCATTTTCTTTATCAAAGAAGGAACGTCTTGTATGTACAACGTTACCTTCAGAAGTACGCAGTCTTTGTTCAAATAAACTATTGCACAATACAGATCAGGTCTGATAAGCTGTTTGTTTGCAAATGACTTCAAATGTTTTGATAATAAGTTTTCTTGAGGAAAAAAAAATTGAAAGGCATAAACCCATAAAAGCGTGAAATAATTCAAAGGCATTAAAACAAAACATTTTGTCTGACTTGACACAAAATATTTTTCAATTCAGCCATGAAACTGAACAGCAACAAAGCCCTGCAAGTTTTAAGTTTTGTACTTGAGAATGGCAGATTCCTGCCATTTCTTGGACTACATATCACAAACAACACGGCCAAGATTTACTAAGTAGGGGTTTCCAGCAACAAACCTCTCCTGTAGCTGTAGGGAAAAAAGTCTTCTGTAAAGTAAAATAAATCGGGAAAAGTAACGGGTTGGTCGGGTGTCATCCCTAGCCTAGAGAGCCACTTTAAACTGTGTCGCCGAAGGATACTCCGCAGTTTTTTCCTGGATTATCTTCTAAACCCTCTTTTTAACGCTACCCTGTGGCATCCTGCCCTGGTGCTTTGATACTTAGGAGCGGCAGTGGCGGAGAGCCCCGGTTTTAGAGCCGTGCCCAGGAGCCCCGGCAGAGCGGAGGGCAGGGAAGGGTTACAGAGGAGAAAGGAAAGAGGGAGCAGAGCCATGGGGGAGGGGGTGGCCGAGATGGAATCCTGTGCTCTCCCTCACCACCAACTTCAGTGAGCCCTGTTCAAACAGACTTTCGAAAAGTACACAGAAATGTTCATGGAGTGAGAAAAAGCCCCCAGTAGGGTCACAAATATTATCTGAGATCAGTCCTTTAAACAAAATTCCCTTGCGCCTCTCTCTCAGTTTCCCTTTCCAGCGCTGCCTCGGGTGAAGAAGAGTCGCAGTTTTTACGGATCGGAAACCACCAAAATAGCGGCTGGTTTTACAACAGATCTTTCACTTACCCTGCACCTCAGCTTTTATGGGCTCTGGGTGCTCTTCCTTATTCCTGCCAAATATCGTATCCATCTCCGACGGAACCCGCGGTGCCTGCGCTCCGCCCGGCCGCTCCTGCAGGCGCCGTTGTCCCCCCCAGTCTGGGCTCGGAGCGGCTCTTTCCTGTTACATATAAAGATAAGGACAAAGTGCAGCGAGAGCTGCTGGCCGGTGGCTTATAGATTGACTATTTATAATAGCTGATCTTTAATCCCTAGAACATACACTCTAATTCTTGCACATTCGTATTAAAATTAACTCTTTCGCTGGCTCGAAGGGGAAGTAAGAAATGTGTTGATTCTGCTGTTTGCTCGCTAGGAAGGTGGCAGAGGGAGGCAGGCACACCCAGGGGACAGATGGAGTGACAGCTGAAACATCACCCGCAGCTTTCCGGGTAAATGTTAGACACTGCTAGGGATGCTTATACTGTTGTCCGGTAGGGAGAGGAAAAGAAAAGAAATCTCTGCTCACTGTTCTGGATTTGGCACTTTGGGAGTGACAAACACTTCAGATCACAGGATCATCCTTTTCTTTTCATTCTGTGATTTCAAACTGGGCTGTTCTGTAAATTAACAAATTATCACCACTGAATAGTCATGTGATGTATTTCTTTATGTACAAGTTGTTCCTGAGTCAACAGTGGCACATCTTTGAACTAAATATCTTCTCACTCTACCATATTCTCCCATATGTGACCCAAATCCACCTATGAAAGTATGGCAGGATTCCATAAAACTAAGGCAGATTTTTAACTTCATGCTTTTGTTTTTAGATAAGGTACTTAACTGAGTTCAATGATGTTAATTTTAAAATCCTCTGTAAAGAGAATTATTTCAATATAAAGCATGTGATTGCAGAGTAAATCTTAGGCTCCATTGACCATGAAGGATAAAGAAAATCTTTACACAATTATATATTATGCAACTTCATATGGGTTTACCCTAAAATCCGATTTTTTTCAGCTGAATCACCATTGTTCCCAAAATGTTTAACATCACTTCTTAAGACTGACTGATCTCTTAGAACTATAACAGGTATTTTATTCAAAACATAATTTGTGCTACAGACTCTTCTGACACATTTATAATACATTGTTCCTCTTCTCCAAACCTCCTGTCTGTTTGATGGCTGATCTTCACGCCAGGAGACCATCAGGACAGCATGCCTTGGTCTCTTTTTGGAAAGCACTGACAGAAGCAGATATAACAAAATAAAAAGCCAGATTAGAAGAGAAAATAGAAGGTCTTTGTTTGAATTAGTAATACTAATAAACAGCAGGATTGATCCAGAAGGCTGTAGGAGGTGATCAAAATCCACATATATATGGAGATACAAACACATAGACATGCATATCCACTGTACATAAGCACGTGGGTACTTGCATATATGTGAGAGTGTGTGTGTGCACTCAGATGTTGATTCACTTTATACACAAAGCCAAGTAAGGGATTTTTCAGCAATGTTAGGGACTGAAAAGGATGTGGCAAAAAACCAAAGCTGCCCAACTCTACTCTCCATAAGCCATGGGGATTTTTTATCTCTCCACAATGTTCTGTTTTGCTTTAATATGTTTGTTTCAATGTATCCTCATCCATTTATGTCTGCACTCTTAATGCTGCAGTTTTAATTATCTGACCTGTGAGATGTCTAATCTGTAGTGATACTAAGATTTTGTTGGAGCAAGCAAGCAATAGAAAGATTAATTCAAACCTCTTTTCCCTCCTCCACACCAAGTGTTCATGTAGGTTAAGGTTCAGCAATGATGAGATAATTTGAAACCTTGTTAAAAGTTGTCTGAATGGAAGAACACGGAGCTGCAGATATCCAACAGATTCTGAAATCAACCTAAATGTGTTTGGTAGCTAATTTTAGGTGTCTGTGACTGACAGTTTTGTCTCATATGTTGTACAGCTGAAATAAAGAAGCTTTGTGAAGTTAGTTCTTCCTGCTTGTCAGTAAAAAATACTGCATTTACCAGCAAAATAATTTTTTTGTTGTTTTCATCGCACTAATGATAAATAAGCAGTTTAGTACAGTATGTGGAGATTAATTTTCTTGCCAACTGTGTGATTTCCTTCCCTTTTACAATGAAATAGCAAAATATCAAAGCATTGATTTACAATTATAATGTGTAATTATCAGCAGTAGAGGATGTGGATTAGGTGACTTTTCTAATTTTACTATTTCACAATGTTTCTTCTTGTTGCAAAACCCTTCAAATATAAATCTTCCCCCAATCAAATCTCACATTTCTCTCCACAGTTTCCTCTCTCTATTCACCCCTCATGACAACATTTTTGCAGTCACCAGCTCCCCATCACGTGCAGATTTGCTTCACTACATTTCTCTCTGCTCTAAACAGCTGTGGTGAAGGCCACAAGCCGTTTCCTCTTGGGCCCTTTCTCACTTTCACTTCCCTCCAGTCTCTGCATTCCCTGAGCTTCTCTCCCAGACTTTCAAAGGGCCATGAAGATATTTTTGGAGGCTGGAGGTTGCATTTTGGGTGTGATCTCTGTGGATAATCTCAACAAAGCCTTCCAAAGCAGCAGAGCTTGTTAACTGCATTTCTAATACAACAATAATGTCATTGACATGTGCCCACCTTTGTACTTTTGGTTCGCTTAGCAAGAAGCAAGTTATTGCCTTAGACATCACAGAGAAACCAATAAAACTCCTTATCTCCATTGTACTTATTTTAATCTCAGTCTTTTGCTTATATAAATTGAGTTCTAATTAAAGCCCATTAACAAAGGTCAAATTGACTTGACACAAATGACTTTAAGCTGTGCAAAGAACTTTCAGCTATCAACAGTTATCTATTACTAACAAATAAAACTCCAATAGCAAAACTGATATGAACTTAGGAGTTGTTTTTGCTGAAATCACACTGATTGCTGTCTCACTGTCTAGAAACACAAGTTCTTATCTTTGTTAAATACTCTTTTATTGTCATGATCTCATTTCACAAAACTGCCTAGAAACACGTCCCTTGCACTGTCCAGATATAATTGCAAACACAACTTACTAATGTAGTTTGTTCAAATTTAAATAATGATAGTTTCCCCATACTATTCTGACCAGGTATTATTTGGGTCAAAACTGCTTTATCATATACTGTTTTGCTCATTATTTTGACAAATATAATTGGTTTTGTGGGATTTTAATTTCCTTTGTAAGATTTTAATTTTGGGGAAGGGGAGCTTTTTGTGGGATTTCATAATTTCTTTGATAAACAGAAGTATTGCTTTCTTTTTTACAATCATAGTTTTAATAAATACCATGAGAAATATTGAATTGTTCATTAAAATAAATACATAAAGTAACTTAATATTAAAACTCTTCAACTCTTAAAACTCTTCAACTGCTGGCCTACCCATCCTGAGTATCCATCAGACTGAGCCTGCCCAAATATTTAAACACTAGACATTAAAACAAATAAACAACCACAGTGCCCACATAAACTTCCTTGCTGTAAGATTTCTATAATCTTATTTGCACCTTTTAACATCCCTATTTACATGTTTTAATATGTAAATTATACAGTTCAGTCATGTGTTTTCTAGTGGGCAGAATGACAACATGAAGGTTGGCATTCACTTCCATGATTGAAGGTGTAGAAATGGGGTCACAAATGGGTACAATGACAGAAATTAATGTTGCTGCTTCTTCCTGCCTAGTAGCCTACTGTACATCTTTGTGGGAACATAAAGAAAAATTCAAAAGGACTGCTTTCTGGTTTTAGTGAATGGCAACTGAGCATAGAGCACAAAAACAGTGTTCCTGAACAGAGAGGCTGCTGGGCTTCCAGTCCTCTCATTATGGGGATTGTGAAGCTGTTCTCTCTTGTAAGCTGTTGGATATCTACTCATAAGAGACATTATCAATGAAAATAACTTGTAATAGAGCTTTTTCCCCTCTCTGTTTCCATGCCCTGTAAACTCTGAAATAGCTCACAATAAGCAGAAGAAAAATGTGTAACCAAATTAAATAAAACAAACAAGAGGTGGAAAATGAAACACCTTAGAAGTCTGGCCAGTTTTACACTTATGGAAATCTGGAGAGACTGCAGAGACAGTAGCTGTAAATGACAGCTGTAAATTCAGATTCAAGCAATTTGTTTTACCTCTGTGTGTGCTGGGCAAAGTTCAGTCCATTTGTATCTACCAGTCAATATTTTACCCAAAAAGGGCACCTATAACACTTTGAACAGTTCTCTAATTAAGATATTAAGGCAATGGCAGATCTAAATTGTGCCACTTAGTCAAACACGATTACAAGGACACATGAGGTGTCATCAGGTTCTTGAGATAGTTCTGCTCCTTTCTGTGTGAACTTGGGGCTCAGTTTGGCCATCAATAACCCCAGCTCAATAAATGTTCTTATGGGGCCCATTCATCTCCTTCTCCCTATCAGTCAAAGTTCTGCTCTGAAGGCAATAACACTGGGGAAAGGGCTGGGAAAGAGGGAGGGACTGAGGCATCAACTGTGGCAGTGAGGAAAGGCCAGCCATGAGCCTAAAGGCATTGCCAGACACTTCCAAGGGGACAGTTCCTATGACAAGACCCTCAGGGACCTATCCAGGTGATGACTTATCCAAGTAACTATGCACATCTTATAAACAGAAATTATGTTCAAACCAACAGCTCCTGAAGTAATCCTACTTATCTTTATCCTGACCCCATCATGCCAGGCATGAACGTCTAATTTAATTCTTGCACCCTGTACAGATAAGAATTGTTTTCCCTGTTTTTATAAACAAGATAACATCAAAATTGCAACTTGGCAGGGATCACTGGTAAGTTCAGTGTGTTGCCTCATGGAAAATTAGACAGTAGAAGCAACAACAAGACCAAACCCTTTTCAGTCAGCAATAGCTGGGTCTCACCATCAGGATAAGTAGCACAGGAGAGCAGCAAGGAAGGAAGTGGCGTTGTAATCCACCTTCTTAAACTAATTGGCAAATGGGTATTTTTAAAGCCAGCTGAAGAGATGGAAGGTGCAGGTGTAGGTGTAGAGTCTGCTCAGGACTCAGTACTTCCTACCTATCAGGGTAACAATGTTCTCCACACTGCACAAGTTTACATGACACAGTAAAATGAACTACTCATAATCTTGTCTCATGTTCATGATACCTGAAAATAATCTTTTTTCTACCTCAAAGTCAAAGCAATAGAAATAAGTTTTCCATTTTTTTGTTTATTCAATTAATAAATTAAACACAGAGATGTTTATATTCCTGATAAAAATCAATATATTACATTCAGTAATATTCAGGAATGTAAAGATGGTAATATCCTCCTATAGACAGTAAATTTACTTGCTCTTCCTCAAGGCAAATGAACAACAGCCAAAATGAGCAGGGGTGTGATTTATCCCTTCTCTTTGGCAGCTCTTCACTTCCTTAATTCTTCAAATCTAGCATTTTCCGGTCTCTATTATGGATTGTCAAGCCATTCTGCAGTGCTGCAGTTTGAATCCCAGGACATCCTCAGGCTGTCATGATGCAGCTGTGATCTGTGATCTGCACTGGGGTACAGACCAGGACCACTCTAAAGTCAGTGACTTCTGGCATAAGAAAGCTATTTTAAAAGAAGTCTTTCTGTTGAGGAAGAATACAAAAGACATGTTTCCCACAAGAAGGCAAGTTCAAGGAGCACTGTTTCCCTGACATCAAGTGAGTTCTCACTTATGAGTGAAAAGGATTTTCAGAAGTTCCTCTCTTCCTGGAGACCCTAGCTGCTAATTTTGATGCTTTAAAAGCAGCATTTTCTTTTCATGTAAATGCTTTTCTCATTCTTGTATTAAACAATAAACTGACAGAATGCTTTCCTGGCACGAAAGTATAAAAAGTCAACAAACTGCCAAAGAAGGAAATTGTCTTTCTTCCTCTCTCCATCTGCTGCAGGCAGCTGAAGAGTAACTTATAGCAACCGCAGATTAGGAAAAAAATGCACATTGCCATAGAAATTGCCAACAGTAGACTCATTTGGAGACCTTGGCTTTATTTGTCGACATTTCCAAACATTATTTGTTCTTTTTCAGGGTTTATTTCAAAATACATCAAAGCCAGAGACAAGACTTCCATTAATTTCAGTGCCTTTGGAGCAGATTCACAGGGGAGAGCCTGTGGCACCCTCAGCCCTGGCATTTTTAGTATGTTCATGTAGTCAGATTTCCATCAGCAGAGAAAGAACTGGACAATGCTACAGAACACATTCATCATAAAAGTGAGCTTCTACTGGAAATGTCTGTATCACCAAGCCAGTACATTTAAGTACAGTCTCCTTCATTACGCCTGTGCTTTCAGAAACAGGCTGTGTTTTTCTTATCTAGAAGGATAAAGTGGGAGGGCTGGATGCCAGCTGCTGTGAAGCCTGGCAAGTCAGGAAGAAGGAGTCTGGAGAAAGCACCAAGCAAACACACAGTGGCCAACTAAACTTAAGAGCAGCTGCCCTCAGCTCTGACTGCTGCAACAGCTTGAATATAAAACACTTGGATTGGCCGTTCCCAAACTGAAGCCTGTGAAGATTTGAAAGGGACTCCTAATTTTCAGACACCTCCAAGAGAAGCAGTTGATAATAGTAGTTACACAGTCTCATCCAGGAAGGGGATGGGTGTCTGGGCCAATTAGCTAATTAGAATATGGATTGGCCTTCTCCAGAGCTGGGAAATCCAGTCCGAATATTCACTTCTTAGCTGCTCCATAAGCTCTCCCTATTAATCATCAGAAATTCATGTGGGATCTGCTCCAAGGGTTCCATAGCTGAACTCTTGATTTACAGGCATGGTGAGAAGGAAGACATCCAGAAAAGTGTATTTTCTTCTCCTTTCCTCTCATCCTCCACAATTTTCCTACTCATTAAACACTTTCCAATTAACTTTATCTTGAAAGCCCTGATAACAGTCCTGCTTTTTCCAGCTGAGCAAGACAGCCATAAACAGCAGGTCCAGAAGGTCTTGGGATTGAAGTTCACTCTCAGATGTTGACTGGATGCAGTGCATGCACTTGGCTTTGGCAGAAAGCTTTGGAGCTGGACTGGCACACTGCAGGGATGGGCACTGCCTTCAGCCCAGCAGTGCAGTGCAGGAGGCAATTCTGCAGTGCAGGAATCAATCAAACACTGCTGATTCCTCTGTGCTCTGGTAACTGGCTCACTGACCCACGTCTAAATATAAATGCCTGTTCTTCCAGTTTTGGGTTATGGTGGTATAAATTAATAATAATGGCATCAAACTCAATGGAGTTAATTCCAAGGACAGGAGGATCACAATAGCTGAAATCCTTATTTGTACTGTGCTTCTACTAAGCTGGTGGCTTTGTAAACCTGATGGATATCTTTTATAAGGAAGTTGAGATGCATTTAGAGATTTCATCCCCTAAACATTGCTGGGCTTGCTTCCCAAAGTCCATCATCAGCCTTTGGAATGGGCTAATAGGGCTCTCAAGTGGTTCTGATGATTAAAGCAATATTTTCATCTTTCCTAAATCATTAAGTTATGGCCTTCTCTTCTGCCTCCCAGAAGGTAAAAATACTGTAGC
Source organism: Hypocryptadius cinnamomeus (assembly GCA_013400635.1). Classification (NCBI taxonomy): domain Eukaryota; kingdom Metazoa; phylum Chordata; class Aves; order Passeriformes; family Zosteropidae; genus Hypocryptadius; species Hypocryptadius cinnamomeus. The sequence goes on along the minus strand of VYZP01023277.1, from coordinate 7,154 downwards.
TCCAAAGAGCTGAGCAGCTTATCTTTTAAGGGATGATGGGAGCATTTCACTTGGGGTGTGGAATTCTAAGCAGACACAACAGTTCAAAATGAAGGTTTCCTGTAACAGCTGAGATGAATCTGCACATGCATAAACAGGAGGGCAGGATGGATCTGATACAGTAATTATAGATATTGCATTAGCATCTAAAAGAAGCACCTCAATAATTATTAAAAATAAAGCAATCCAGACCAATTAAATGTATCTAGAGAAGCAGTGTGTTTCCCCATCTCATAACTCCTTGTGTTTCTCATTTTTTTAATTCTCACTATTTTATCTCTTTGCTGTTGTAAAGACCTCCCAACTTCAATGTTCACACAATGAAGCCTTTGATGTAGGAGCTTTATCTCACTTTTCCACATGTCCAACAGTAGCATATATCAACTTTATCTTCTCTGCTCATGAGGAAAGCAATGATTTAATGTCTTTTCCTCAAACTGATCTCACATGGGATGTGACATTTGTACAATAGAGCTCACAAGGGTCAGTGCAGAGACTCAGCATCAGCACAACACCCCCCAGGCACAATCACTATTATATATTACATGTTCTGTTCTGTTCTGTTCTTTGCTGTTGTGGCAAGCAGCAAAGAGGAAGGAGAATGCTGATGACGTGACAAGGATGACATCTCAAGCTTTTGAAGAAGGCAGTAAAAAGAGTGGTGTCCTGGTAAGCAAGACCAGTGTGATGCACAGCACTGAGCTGAGAATGTGGCTGGGGGTCACAGTTCTGATTTCTCTTGCTGTGTGTTTGGCTGTGGAGAAAGCAACTGGTGAAGGAATATCTTGTTCAAAGTACCAGCAAGCTTTCAACCATTCATGCTATGAGTTTGTTAGACTCCAGCAAACCTTCACAGGTGCCCAGAGCTGGTGTGAGAGAGGAGGAGGGCATCTTGTCTTTATTCAAAATGAGGAAACTCAAGGGTTCTTGCAGAAACATATTGCTGAGGATCAAGAATGGTGGATAGGACTGATCTCAAACTCCTTGCTGAATGCAACTACTGATGGTAAGTGGTTTTAAAATCACATCTTTAAAATTGTATCAGGTCATGATGCTTTCTTAACATGGTAGAAAATGCAGTAAGTGCCTTTGTAGATATCTGCTGAAAAGTCTCTTTTGTTGCTCTATCTTCAGATTTATATTAAGATGTTTAATTGCCTGCTTCATTTCCTTGTTGCATGTTATCACCCTTTCCATTGGATCTTGTGGTTGTGTGAACACATGGTGAATGAGACCAGCTTGCTGATCCAGTGAAACAAATGTGCTGGGTTAGGTCTCCAGTGGAAGCCAGTTCATCCCACTAGGAAGTGCTGCAAGGTCTGATGCAAGGGAAATGGTGAAATCTTGAGGCTGGGAGCACAGGTGGAAGTGTCTCTTTTTATGATTGTATCAGGTTCAATATAAAATGCAATTGGAGATCCTTACCCAGACTAAACCATCTCTGCTTCAGTAGGAGCAGGGCTACAGTCCTGCTCTGCAGACTCTGACTGTAATCGTATTACTGTGGAAAATAAACATTCAGGACACAATTTCTCTGTTTGCAGGGTCAATAACTTGGCTGGACACTTCAAATATAATCTACAGTAACTGGTACAAGGATCAGCCATCTCCCTTCTCATCCATGTGTGGGTACATCCTGAAGAATGCCAAGTATCAGTGGGGTGTGACTGAAAATTGCAGTCAGGAATTTGACTTCATTTGCGAGTTTGGTAAGATACACAACAGCTGGAACAGTGAAGTGAGTGTGCTGTGATCACAATGGGGCATAAATTACCTTGTCGCTTTCAAAGTAGCTGGGAAATAACTTCATGAATCTTACTAAATGTGAACAGGCAAAAGGTCATAGAACCCCAGCAGGTGCTCTTTTTCCATTGTGCTGATAAAGATCTGATCCAAAGAAGGAAGAATCCACAAATCACTGGGAGATGTAGGTGCTCAGCAACCAGACATTAAGGGCCAGGGTTCCAGCAGAGGGTTGACAAAATAGAAATGGATCTGAGAGTGAATATAATGTGTAGCTGTCCACATCTTCAGTGGATATAAGCTGGCTGTGTTAAAGCATGGCTGCAAGAATAAACTCCCACAACACCATAATACCTGGGCTAGGTAGGAACGGTATGGCTGTAGCATAAAAACACTCATTAATGTGTGCCAGAATAATTTCCATTTGTAACTGAAGCAAAAATACAGGCAGGCTTCCAAAGGCACCACTCCTTGCAGCCTGGAGAGAGCAAAAGTGAGAGCAAGTTTTTCTTGTTTCTTCTGAGACCCCTCCACCTTGTGAAGTTCAAGGTTTTCCCAGGTTAAGGAAGCAGACAGGAACCTGTACTTCCTGTGCTCAGACAGAAAATCCACAGACATTGTGTCACTCAAATTGTGACTTGGAACAAGCAGTTCTGGAAAGGAATGCTGGCAATATCATCCCTTTCAACGTATGGATGTGAGGGGAATTTGTGTTCCTCCCACTTTGCACAAGAGTACTTTAAACTGCAGCTAGAACTGGGGTCACAAGCACTGAGAGGACAGTCTGGCTGTGAGCTCACCAATAGAAGAAGGCTTCCAATCAAGTATGTAAGCACAGGTTCCCACAAGCCCTAGAACTGTTACTGCCCTGTCCAGCAGTCTACTACTACTGACATAAATAACAAGTTGTTCTGCAACAAGCAAAGCTAATAAAGTTTTGTTTCCTATCCTGGTTTTCTGCTCCACATCCCCTCCCTACTCTCCTCAGCACTCCCAGTTCACTCCCATATCCCCAGCAGGTCCCAAACACTTTTCACTGCCTCAGCTCCCTCCCCTGCAGCTGCTCCAGAGCTCCAGCTGTATGTGCTGGCCACTTGAATTCCATGCCCATGGCATTGATGTAGCTCTTTCTCTTCTCCCTAGATATTGCATTTCATGAAATTTTAGGGTGCTGGAGATTTATATCTATACATCAAATTTAGTTGAAGATGACTAACATTAAAAATGACTGGGGGAGAGGAAACTGGCAGACAGCACAATCCCTTAAGCTTATTTTTCTTGCAAAAACAGACTAAAATTATTTTTCCATTATGGCCACAGTAGACAACTGCCTGTTTGTAAGGAAACTATCATCTGTTACCATAGGATCTGACTGAGAGATCATTAAATTGAAAGAGCAACAATATCCTACACTACATTCATCATTCCACTACCCAGGAAACCAAGAACAGACCAATGCAATTCTACCATTTGGTGCTGTGTAGGTTAGCAGTTTATTATAGTAAATATATACGTATCAAAGCAGGATTTGTACCTAGAAACACAGATCAAGTTTTGTCCATCTTTCCATGTAAAAGTTGCTGAGACAGCAAATACTGTGAGAGACCTGCATACAGAGAACCAAAGAAAAGGCATGAGATAACGGTCCATACTAGAATTTACCAGCAAGTTATTTTTCAAGCTTATTTAGAGAGCTCTAATCTGCAAACTGATCATGTTGCTATAGTTACAGCCAGGCTTAGCTTTAGCCTTTAAATAACAATAGCACACAATTATTGCAGTGTGCACAAACTGGCACTGTTAATAAGGGACTTGAGGGGAACGATCCAAACAACAATGGGAGGACAATGTGTTTAAACCTGGAACAGCTGAAACAAAAACATCCTTTTGCAACACTCCCATATGAGAGCAGTTATTCACATCCTCCTCTTCAGGGTATTAAGGATCCTGATTACTACACAATACTAAGAATTCTGAAAGATAATTAACTGTCCCAGATTAATCAAAGAATGAGGTGTATGTATTTAGAGCTATGACCTTACCCATCACAGCAGTCCTGCTGAATGAAGTCAGTCAAATATCACACAGGAACAAAGGAGTCTCTGTAGCAGAAATGGGATCAGCTCCCATACTTAATATGTAAACTATTCTCCAAAGCAATTACATGAATATTATGCAATCCTTACATCTCTTTCGGAATAAGGACTTTAAACCTTCCAGTATTTCAGGTCAAACAAATGCTAAGAGTTTTTCACAAAATACTATCTATTTTTATAATAAAAATATTTTTGCTTATTGAAAATGTCCTCAGTGTTTTAAGGCAGTACAAACATAAATCTATTAATTTTGACTATTTTGTAATTTTCTTAAATTTTCTTAATCATTTAGCTTAAAAGGGAGAAAAGGGAAGAAAGACAAACAAAACAAAATGGACATGGAGTAGGACTGTAGCAGGATTTTTCAGAAATTCAAAAAGGTAATATTTGGGTTTTTTCCTCCTATCAGAATCTGGCCAGAGCATCGGTTGTGATAATTCCAATGCCACTGTACAGTGTGGATCAGGAGAAGTAATTCAAATTGAAGAGAGCTTCTATGGGCGGAAGACCCCTCACTACTGTGTGTCAGAGACTCCTCTGCAGTTTGAAAGAGATGAAGGCTGCAGCTGGCTCAGTGTCAAGGATGAAGTAGCAGGTGGTGTCTCACAGCATTGCTTGTCAAAAACACAGAGCATGTACCAAAGTTCCTTGTGCCTCGAATACTTTATCTTTTTTCCCAGTAGAGTTTGCAAATGGGAAAGTGAATTGTTCCTAAAATGAAGGGAATCACAGAGAACTTCAGATGGGGAGGAGGTTGCTACAGGAGGCTGGATGGAAAGGAGGGGCTTTGCGAGGAGCAAAGATTCAGAGAAGGAGAGGAGGAGCAAAAGGAAGGGTTCTGTGAGGAGCAAAGATTCAGAGAAGGAGAGGAGGAGCTAAAGGAGGGATTTTTGCGAAGAGCGAAGATTCACAGGAGGGGAGGAGGAAATGAAGGGCAAGGGGTGAGCCTGACAAGGGTGTGGCTGGCTCCTCTCAGTGGAGGAAGAAAATATATAAGCACACTGATTCCTTGACAGATTCAGTGGGATATACAAGGTTTGACAGAGGCAGAAGGCAACACATCCAAACAAACCTAACTCCAAAGCAGGAGGGATGAAAAGGCTGACACCCACGGGGACATAAGGGACCTGTTGCTGCCTGCCACATGTCAGGCACCCACTCAGCTGGAGCCAAGGGGTGGATACTAAACAGTGACTGTGACCTGTCCACAGGGAGATTCTTAGGGCTTCCAGCCAAAATGAAACAAAACACAGAAAAACAAGAAGTTGGTGGTTTTTTGTTTTGGGGTTTGGTTTTTTTTCCCCTGCCTTTTCAACTTCAGCTTTGTTCCAATAAAGCGAAGTGGTGCTAAGAAATGCCACACAATAAGCAACACACTAAAGTCAAAGTGATGTGGAAATTTGATGTGGAAATCAGAGACATGATACTGCTCCTCCTGCCCTTTTTGTTTCTTATCCATCTTTTGTCTGAGCTGTTGTGGCAGTAAAGGCAAGAGCCACTTGCTGATCTGAAATGCTCCCTTTCCAGGCCAGTGTCACGGGCTGCAGGCCTGCCAGGTGGCAGCAGATGGCACTTTCTTTGGAGATCCTTGTCCAGCTTTGGGAAGCTATTTGTCTATTCAGTACCACTGCAAGGAAGGTAAGAGGGAAGAGTCTGTCCACACTAGAAGCCTGTCCTGTTCTGTGCTGTAACACTGAAACCATTGATATTGATCTTAAAAATTACTGTTCCATCCTCAGGGAAGAAACTGGGATAGTGGTGATCACTGAAAATAGGCTCAAAAATGTAGATTCCCTGTCCTAACTGTGTGTTCTGGGTAGAATGCAAAGCCCAGAAATTCAGACATGTAAAACATATTTAGATGAAATTATGTTCCAACAAGAATTTTGATTACTAGTCATGGAGAAGAATCAGTTCCCTGTCACACCACTAATGCACACAAATTAGCAGCAGTACCAGCTGTGGTTTACAGCATACTGGCTCTCAATGCTTGAAAATAAATTGAATTTTATAAGGAAAGTAGACAAACACTGGGACTGAATTGTGATTCTGATTTGCAGGTCTGCAGCTAGTTATGAAAGACACATGTTTTGTCTTTGAAAATATCACAGTCACTTTGATCTGGCTGCTCTCACCATATTCTGGGAACCTTTCCTGTACCATTAGCACTGGAGATGGTCACACCATTGATCCTTACTACCCTCTAACGTAAGATATAGCCTCCATTTCTCTTCAGACAAACAGCACATTTCATTGCTTGCACTTTATTGAATGTGCCAAGTCTCATAAATGAGATGGTAAAAACTAGATAGCTCAATAATAGAACATACCTTTGAGAGATTTGGATTCTGCAAAAACCTGTTTTGAAATCAATACAACATTTTATATTAAGCTGCCAACCACAATCTTCCTTCTATTATAACAAGTGTTTCCTGTTTCTAAGACTATTTATTCCAGATCTTAAGACTCAAAATTACTGTACACACATCAGTAATTGCCAAACTACAAGCAAATATGATTTCTTTATGTTTAAAAAGTGGGTTTTTTTAAATAACAAAATATAACAAGGACATTCTGTAGTTTTTCTTTTATTTTAATTGCATAAAAATCCTGTCTTTAATAGATCAAACATTTTTCTGCCGGATTTAAAAATCAGATTTTGTCTTAGTGGTAGGAATGACATTTGAATGAATGAAATTTGGGGATGTGTTAACATTTAAGGTGAAGGACTTCCCAGGATGGTCTTCCACAACAAGTTCTCTTTCTATTCTAGACTGGTGAGCAACCTCACATACAGGTACTCCTCTCCTGGGGAGTTTGCTGTTTTTGTGGAGTGCACCACCAGCGAGTGGCACGTGATGGCACAGAGGCAGGTGACAGTTCAAGATCAGGAGGATCAGCTCAGCATTACTGGGTGCTACAGCCAGTATGGAACAGGGAACAGCTCCCACTGCCAAACGCTGTATGGAGAGGGGTTGTGGATCCAAGTTCAGCTCAGTGGAGGTGAGGATCATTTCTCTGCATGATTTAAAGGGAAGGATAAATATTATTGCCATCCTTAGGATAGAAGCAGGATTGTCATTATGCAAAATAATAATTCCTTTTAGTCAATGCTTTCCCTCTAATTGTTGTATTCCTGCAATTTCATTCTCTCAGTTCCCTTGGAGGAGAGATAAACCCTTTTTTCCTATTGGCAAAGCTGATAGCACAAGCATAACTTTAGTCACAAAAATCTACATGATGCCTGTCATGGTTTGACGCTGGCACAATGCTAGT
>VYZP01023268.1:37903-54880 GCA_013400635.1 Hypocryptadius cinnamomeus | reverse complement strand
ACATGACTTGCGAAGCTTGAAGAGAGAGGACTTCTTCTGATCACATTATGGACCATGTGAGAATATACTAGAAGTAGAAAGGAGAATAATTTTGCTGTTCATCCTGCCTCAAGTTTAGAAGGAAAGAGTGTCTATTTTTGATCCAGTTGTTTGCTGTTTACAACTAATATTTTTTGTAAAGTTGTGCTGCATAACAGAAAACTAGAAGAGATGTGAGACTGTGTGCTTGTACAGAGGCAATATTGGCTTATTTTTTAAAGACAAATCCTATGACTTACTTACCTTTACAACTTTAAAAAGTGACACAAATTGACAGGAGTTTCTAGACTCTACATCTCTCTCCTTCAGACCATACTTTCCACGCCATAGCTCCAGCTTAAACATTTACCCTTGCTGCATACATCCCAACAAAATCCCTGACAAGTCTGGTGATGAGATGGGAAGAATGATTCAAAGTGAGACTTCAGTGTTTCGAAGGTGCTAGTATTTACTGTTAGCTTCTCAATTAGAAAAAGACATATTTCAGTCAAATTGTGAAAATCAATTTAATTGTTTTGGCATTAAAAAAGTTGTTTCTCCTCTGTGATGGAAACCTGTCCTCTATTCCAGTCTTGTAAACAAAGGGAAACAGGAATTTTAATATCTTTTACACTTGCATTAAATTGCAGGTATGTGGAGTGAAGGCAGAAGAGATACTGCAGATCTAACAGGCTCACATGTAACTTAAAGAGATGAGATTAAAGTGGCCTATTTAACATAAATTTTACAACAAAGTAATACAAAATTGTAGCAGAGGTTTTCAAGATTCTTTATGGGTGTTCTTCTGTATTTATTCACTTAGCCACCAAAAGCTTTTTACACAGATTTATATGTAAGTTATTTTTTTAAGTAAAAGTTTTTATGGCAGTTCCAAGTTGTCTGTTTTTATTTAAACCTCATCAGAGTGTTCCAAAAATAACTGTAATGTAAGTACTTATCAGAACTCCAACAACATAAGTCAACATTTATTGCAAATACTATGTAATAGTGGATGGCTGGAAAGTCCTGTATTAAGTCTTATTGTTACTCCAACTTTTCTAAAATTTGGGATTTATGAAATTTGAGAATACACAGGACATCATCTACTCAATTTACAGAGCCACCTTTTCTGGGTTGTCTTAACAGGTTCATTCAACCATAGCATCTCCAGTAGTATCAGTCTTAACAGGCCAAATCTTATCAGTCCAGAGATACTCTTGAAAATGGAATCAACATAGTCCCTATTCACCACCCTTCCTGAAGAAAAACTTCCTACTTTCACTCCCCCTGTGCAGTATAAAGATTCTTCTTTGTTTACACAGCGCTCAGAACAAAAAGGCCCTAAACTCAGCAGGAGCCTGGTAAGCAGTGTCAGTAATAAAGGCATGTCAAAAGGCATTTTGGAAAGTTCACTATTAAGCTGCACTTATGTCCCACCTTCCATGGAAATCTTGTATAGCCTTTTATAACTTTTGGATATAAAGAAGAGCCAGAGGAGGGGAAATCAGCTCACAATTTTATTTGTTGTTTTATCTAATGCTGAGTTATTTTGGTTTAAGTATCTTGAGATTTCACTGCATTATGAATACAATGTAGGAAGCAGAGAAAGATGGAGAAAAACTGCAGAGAAGAAAATGATGAGAGGGAGTGAACACAGAACATTTACTGAGTATTAGCTTTTTTTCTATTAAATTGTGACCAATTTTTAGACTTGAATCAGACTGAAGAACTAATTTTGCTATGAACACATAGATACACAAACAGCATAAAGTGAGACAATGGCTTCTTTCCTTGAAGTATGCTCAGACTAAATAAAGTTCAGTTTGGTAACACTGGAACAGTACAAGAAAGCTTATACTTTTCCCTTGAAGAATTAAGCAGCTCAAAAAAATACTCCAGGGTGCCTGAAGAGACCCCAAGTCTAGGTACTAAAAGAAAAACCTCCATTAACATTTCCATTTCTATTTCTTAATATGAGGCAAAGTTGGAGGAAAGGCTGGAGGCTAGAACATTATGGCTCTTTCAGGCTTACAGCATCTACAACAAGAAGATACAAGTTTGGAAATGCACAAAAAACCACAGGTTTTTCCCTTGTTTCTTTTTTAACCTGTTAATGAAAAGGTGTCCCAGTTTGAGACAAATTTGAGAGGAAACTGATTTTTTTTTTCTCTCAGAAGGAGATTGCAGATTTGCATCACTGCAAATTATTGCTTGAACGTGAATAAGACCTCTTGAAAAAACCCCACCATTTTAGCTAAGCAGCTTGTTCAGTTTTGGTCCACACCTTGCTTATAACACTACTTAACCTTGGTTTTAATGCAAAACTAGAATATATTGCCTACTTTTATCAAAAGCCAAAAATAACACAGCACTCTGTATTTTTCTGTGCAAATATTGTTAAAGCTGGGAGAAGAAGGAAAATAAAACTGACCTGAGCAGAATGAAAAATTGTGCTGCAATTAAAAAGACTCTGCTGTGGTAGAGAGAGAAAATAAGAAAAGGAAAAAATACAGCAGCATGTAAGAAATAAGCAGCAATTAGTGAATGAGACTATTGCTGCTTAAAATTGGTATTTAAAACTTGGAAGAAGATCAAGCAACTTTCTTGTAGCATTCCTACATTAACATGTACAATGAAACTTCATATCAGCAAATTGCAGCATAAAGACGTTAACGTGTTATGCTACCATAAAATAGCATGAAAAAGTCTTAGAGGGGAAAAGAAAGGAATCTGGGGGAGAAAGGTTTCTACAGTTACACAAAATTATTTATTTTGTCTCATGTGTATTTGGCAATGAAGATTTAAAACTTAACAATGACAAGGACTGTTAGTATTGCAGCTAATGTACTAAGCACAGGTATTTATATTACTTAGGTTTCTTCTTATTAATGTTAGAACTCTGTTATTACATAGAAAGAGACAGACAAATCCAGTAGAATAACAAAATGTTTGCTTAAAAAGTGTATTTCTGGTAAAACAAGAATGCTCCTCTAAGTGTACTTCACTGACTTTTAAAGTGTTAAAAGTGTTCTCTGTTTCAGAGCTAGAAGTTATATTAATATTAATCTAAAATCTTCCTAATATCTCTTTTGCTTAAAACAACAAAAGTTGGAAGAGTTCAGTTACTGTAATGCATAATAATACACCTGTCTTCAAAATGTCTTTCAAAAATGTTATTCTTTGAGCTGGCAAAGCCCCCACTCTCTCTGGAAATTGTTTCAAACCCTATCCTATGTGAAGGCCTGCTTTAGCTGACATTTATGTGATTTCCTTCATGGACATTGTAGGGAGGTCACAGACCAAAATCCAAGTGTTTGTTTTTCATTCCTAATAGCAGAAAGATTTTAAACATGAAGCAATCACTCTCTTCTTCAAGAAAGGTAATTTATCTCTTCCCTTAGCACAGTCAGATCCTGGAGACTTGCCACTTCAATTCTCTGAGATTTTATAACCCACACTACAATATTCAAATAAAATTTTATTGTATTGTGAAAGGGGAGGGAAGAAGAAAAACTGTGTTAGCACTGATTGAAGTTGAAACTTCAATCTGTGAAGGTCAGGGAATTCAAAATAGCTTCTTATATTATCTTTATTCAGCTTCAGTGTGTGAACATGTAAAAGTTTATTTTAAGACAGCTGTTTGCTCATGGAACAAAATACCTTTTTAAGTAGTTTGAAAATAAACTAATTTCAAGGTGATCAGGATTTCACTTTCAAAAAAAGTGTGCAAAATGTGATTGACTTTTCCTTATAGATCATTATGGTAAAGCTGTGTGTTCCTTGCCCGTGTTGTTTGACAGGGAAAGTTGGTGGTGCCCAAAATAACTGACTCAAGAAAACTTAGACTTGTTACCAAAGGTATTAACAGTATGATTTCCAGTAAAGCCTGTAGAAGCCAAGATTGTGAAATCCAGACAACTTATTTACAATGCACTCTTTTCAACTGCCAGCCATCAATTTGAAAGGTAGCTAAACTGTCTATTAAGTCATCAAAGCAAATCAAATGCCTACTGTCTTAGCATTTCCATTGTTTTCCCTAAAATTAAACTCTTGTACGTTCTTTAAAGACCACAGTAATCATGTCATTGCTTTTGGACATAATGTCCAAAGCTGAGCATGTTTTAAAAATTAATCCTATTATTCTGTCAGACATCTCCCTCCTTTCATCAGTTGAAAAAATAGCCTCCCGTAGAGAGTCAAATCTTTTTTTTTTTTATCATTTCAGTGCTAGCTACAATTAACTTTGTTATTTTAAAGAACTTACCCTCTTACTGAAGAGACCTGAAGAAAAAAGTCTTCGGTTAAAAGGACACCTACTGTCAGCATTGTTAGTCTGTTATGAAAATTGCCTCATGTTGTGCCTTTTCAATTTAATATTTTTTTAAATGAATACAGTATGTAATTCATACACACACGTGAGAGGCTGGATCACTGAATAATAAATATTAGACTTTATTTTCTGCTGTAAATAAATTGATTGCCTATAGCAACATGTCACTTCTAGACTGATTAAGAAAAAAATAACTACAGGAATCTTTAACACAGAAACTTCAACACCAGCCAGCTGTCCAAGTCTAATCACCTTGGCTGCATTTGTTTAACAATGTAGGAGAGAGTTCCTCATGCTCCATTTGCTCAGAATGTAAGAGATACTTTCAATGGAGTTGAATGAAAATTAGGCTGAATTTAAGGAATTAGGATAAATCCTGGCCACAGAGGATTAAGGCAAGTGAAAGAGTATCTAAAGGGTAACTAAAGTACATTACAGTAGAGGGCATGTTGTTAATTCCCTGCAGTTGGGGCCAGAGAAATGGCAGATTCTCAGGTTGTGACCAAGAAATTTAACAGAAGTCCATGGACCCACTCCTAGCAGTACATGTTACTTGAGCTTCACCAAGGAGAAGCAGGGTTCAAATGTGACCATTTGAGTATATGCTCAAAATATTCACCTCTCCTTTTTTTTCTGATGACCTGGATTTTATTAGCCAGTTCATCCTAACAGCAGGCTACTTCTGTGAGTCAAAGAAACTGCTATCTCAGTGTCTACTTCCAGGGCATTTTAAATTTCTGATTTTTTTTTCTCTATACAGTGCCTGATTGAACACGAAAGGAAACTTAAAGCTTTTATAATAGAGTATTACCAATTGAAAAAATTTGGTCATAAAGGTAACAATGTAATGGAGGTGCAGATTCCCTTATCCAAGACTGAGACCTTCCCAGCTTCAAGTTTATTAATTTTTATGGTGATTACAGGAGTAATTTTGTTAGTTCCATGTTTGAACTATTGGCAAGACACTTAAAAAGACATTGCTTAATGCCTTTAGTATAACACAATTTTTTTTTCTCCTTTAGGGAATTTATTTTAAGATTTATTTGCTCTATAAGGACAAATATTTTCATCTCTTTTCCATGTACTTCTCCACCAATAAAGGGTAACAGAACTGATTGTTACATGGTTAGAGATCTATAAAACTATTATGGTTGTGTAGATAGATGGCTGTATTGGCTGGCCAGAGTTCTATTTCTGATTCTTCCATCCAACACAAACAGAGAGTAAATGGGTTTGGTTTCTTTTTTTTTTTTTTTTTTTTTNAAAATCGTTTTTTTTTTTTTTTTTTTTTTTTTAAGTGTTCTTTTTTTTTTTTTTTTTTTTTTTTTTTTGGCAGGAGGGGAAGAAATGTTTGGTTTTTGTCTTTTTTTGTTTTATTTTGGATTTAGATGAATCATTACCTGGGTGGAGTGCCTCATGGTAATAGTATTATTATTTCATTTCCGTTTGGTTTGAAACAAACAAAATCCTTCATTTCCTTCATTGATATCATATTCAATATTTTGCATTAGGTGTTTTCTTCAGACCCAGCATGACATCAAGAAAATTTATGCTGTCCTTCAGTTGACACTGGCAATATTTAAATTTTTTGCTAGGATTGTGCAAAGCATTCTTAAAATGTATTGGCACCATACTCCATCATGACTTCATATAGCTAGGATAATGTACATTATTTTGCACTAAACACTGACATAATTCTAGTCAATGGGATTTTGCCTTGTAACAGTACTTAATTGGTGCAAAACCACACTGACTCCAACTGCTTAAATGATCTCGCTAAGTGGCATTGAGGTTAATTTTAATCTTGATTCTGTACTTCTGTGGTTTATGGGGCTGTGCCCAGTTTTTAGAAAAGAATGAGCCAGGGGAGAGCCACAGCAGTCAATAAAATAAACTTTCTCAGTACTAAAATAATACTTCCTGGTACAGATTTTAGCAAACTATAGTGCGTAAAAATCATCTGAAGAAATGCTTCACATACACCTTTCTGAGGCTGCACCTGTAATTGACCATACACAAGATAAAAACCATAAATCAGTTTCAGCACAACAATCAAACCCAAGTGGATCTGTGTAACTTCAGGCACCAGCTTAAAGTAGCCTCACTGCAATGAGACTATTTTAATGTTAACTATTTTTTCAATTGTGCCACTCCGTAGTCTGAGAAAACACACCATGGTACAATGTTCCACCTCTATCCTACATATTCGGGTTCTTCAGGATAGTCCCTGAAGAAAAGAATTTCAAACTTTGACTCAGACTTACACTCTTCTTGTTTTTTTGATCTCCATTACTTTCGCCATTTCTGTTTTTGAATTACTTCCAGGACACTTGACAAAATCTTGAATAATGCTGTAAATATAAATCTTATTTATACAAATAGGCTGTGCCTTTGCAACAGGAATTTAATAGCAGACGTATATCCCTGTGCAGTATTGTGTACCTTCAGATGTCACGGTCATCTGGCTCATGGAAGAGGTGCAACAGGCTCCCTGAATTGCATTATATAGTTGCATTCCCAATACCATTAGGACTCGTAGAGGGATGTATATCACTAACCTTTACAAGGTTTCAAGCCTTCATCTTTCAAAATCTTCAGCTACAGGAAAAATATTTTTTCATGTTGCCACAGGGCCTCAGCAGTTATTAAGGAAGGTCCCCTAATACTAATGTGGAAACATCAACATAACCAGGAACCGGGGTTCATCTTCAACAGTGCTCAAAGGAAAATCTGTTCTCTGGATAATCTAGATATTAATGTTGCTGAGAATTCACACCTCACTAGGGAATATTTGATTTATTTTCAGTTCCCCAGCATATGGTGCTTTCTCTGTGTTCCACAGACAGCAAAAAATAATAGTTTGGCTTAATTTTGCTTAGTTTAAAATTGGAAAATGCTTTTGGCCCACTTATGGTTAAATGCTCTATTTTTCCCAAGGATATGTGGAAAGGACTGTTTTATTCAGAAGGAAGGAAAGGAGGATTAAGTGATTGCTGTGGGAAGGTCCTGTAGCCAATGCTTGAAAAGGTGCTCTCCACAGTGACAGCAGCAAAGCTTGGAGCCATCCTGCCCAGCCTTTTGCTGAAGATTTCCATTGGCATAATTTTCCACTCATTTTCTTTATTCTGACCCTTCCTGACTCTTTTTATCTAGTTTGATCCCTTGGTCCTAGTGTAAGAATCTATTTCCTTCTCAGTTGTCTTGTTATGGCTCTCTTAGAGCAAATATAATAATCCCCCAAACAGACCTTTTCTTCTTTCTTTTCCTGTAGAGATATACGCTTCCCAATGGAGAAAAGGTACCCCCTTTATACAAGCAGCAGCATGACAGAAACAACCCAGGAACTTGGAGACCCTCTCTACAGTATCAGTGCCAACAACATAAAACATTCCTTTTCCCGTTTCCCACTCCCCCCACAGTTTTTGGGGAGCCATTCCCAGCTATTCTTCTACCTTGGCCTTTCATTTGACATCCCTTGAGAGGCTGAACTATGTTGGAAGCAATTTTCTTCCTCCTAAAGCTTCTGTGACAGCAGCTGGTTGTTCAGCCAGGAATGTGTTAGACTGGGGGCTAGGCAAAAAAAAAAAAAAAAACCAACAAAAAAACCCAAACCCAAACAAAACAAAAAACCCCAAACAAACAAACAAAAAACCCAAAAAAACCAACCAACCAAACAAACAAAACCAAAACCAACCTGTAAAAATCAGCCCTCAATTTGAGGGTTGCTACCACCCTTAAAGTTGTTTTTACTTTTTAGGATGTTATCCAGAGAGAAGACTTTCCTGACAGATAGAAGGATCTTACTCAAAACAGACAATGGATAAACTGGAAAGATGAACAAGGGTGCTCTTTATCTTGATCTTTTCCTCAACTTACTCTCAACCATAGATGCACTCTAGCTGCTGGAAGAGTAAAGGCAAATACCAAATATCTGAACAAGCACAGGAGATTTTTTCTTCCTAGCAGTCTTTGCCCTTAGTTTTCAGTTTCTTTTTATTATACCTGCAAATAATTAGCAAATACACTGCAAAATGAATAGCATTTTGCAATAGCTGTTTAAGGCCAAGCAATTTTCAATGTCCTACGTGTCTGAATTTTCTCTGTAATGTGATTTTGGCTGTTTATGTTATGGAGCAGATCACCTTGAGTGCCACCATGCAGCACATACAGACAACCAGGAGAGCAGGCCCAGCCAGCCTGAGTTCATGAAAGTCAGGTGCTGCTTGACTGGCCTCATCTCCTGTTATGACAGAGTGACTCACTTAGTGGATGAGTGGAAGGCTGTAGGTGTTGTCTACCTTGACTTCAGAAAAGCCTCTGACACTGATTACCACAGTATTCTCCTGGAGAAACTGCCTGCTCATGGCTTGGGTGGGTGCAGTGTTCACTGGGTGAAAAAATCAAAACTGTTTGGATGGCCAGTCCCAGGGAGTGGTGGTGAATGGAGTTACATCCAGCTGGCAGCTGGACTCAGAGTTGGGGCCGGTCCTGTTTAATATCTTTATCGGGACTGAGTGAATCTTCAGTCAGACGAATTCTATAATTCTATTAAAACTATTCTTCAGTTAAATGATTCTATGATTCTATTAAAATACTGTCTCCAGCAGCAAAAGCATTGCCAGACTTTTGTGTCCCTAGCACTCCTCGAGAAGAGCCAGTACTGTGAGTAGAGGTGTTGAGTCATTATATGGATGTGTATGCAAAGTGGGAAAAAGCCACTGAAAGAATTAACCATTTCCAAAAGTTCTGTTGCTCCTGTCCAGGCTGAAGTTTATGGTGTTTACACAGTGCCCTGACTCTAGGGAAGTAACAGCACTGAGAAGGAACAGATATAACGCAAAGTAATATGCACAAACAAATCACCAAGCCAACCCAAGGCCTGTAATTTTGTGCAAAGTTACAGCCAAGGATCATATCAATTATGGTTTTGAGGGATAACTAAACAGTACATAATTCTTTGGTTTGACACAACTAAGATCCAGACTCCTCATAACTGTGGTACATTCATCATCATAAGTCCTCTTCTGTTTTTCTCATCCTTCAGTTCTTTTGTTGCCATTTCTTAGCCACTGACACAAGGACTCATATTTGAGGGATTTCGTCACTAGTTCTGAATGCCTTGTATATGTTTACAATTTACTGACTCATCTCCAGGTGGGATTAGACATTCTTCTCTTCAGAAGCTTAAGATATGTTCAAGCAGAATCAAAAGGGACATGGCTGCTTTAATGGATATGGAAACTCAACATTATTTATCAGCACTCCTGGCTTCCCAAGGATATTTATTCGCAAAGGCAATCTGGTGATGACTCCAAATCAGTGTCAGGAGAGAATACGGAGAGATATAAAGTGATGAGCGTGGGATGGAAGTGGAAGACTGCCAGGAATGGAACTGCAAAGAATGTATTTACAAAAGCTTCAGTGCAAAGGAAAATGAGGGTTCTTCCTGGCCCAAGAGCAAATACTGAAGGGTGTAGTTTCTCAGCAAAGGATATTATTCTGGGAAACTGGTTCTGATGGGGGGTCATCTGGTAACAAAAGCAAGGGTGTGATGCAAGGGTTAATATGATCACTATATCTGCTAACATGGGAGCACTGAGTAGGAGTGTGGTGCATGTATTACTTCTGTTTTTCAAATTACTACAGCTGGTGGTAAAATACAGCATGCAGTTCTAGTATCAGCATTTCAAGCAGCATGTTAAAAATTAGAGGGTCAGGGGAGAACCGGAACATTTATTAAATTATTGGGAACTATGTATTTAATGAAATACTCAAAGACTTTGATTTAGTTAGCTTAATGAGGAAAAGCTTCATCTTATCAAAGGTAACTGGTCTGTTCCAATACAGTGAAAAAACGCATGAAAAAGTTAACTCCTTCAGTGTTGAAAAAAGTAACAAGAGGGAATGCCTAGAAATTACACAAGTCAGATAAACGTAGCTTACTCATTGCTTCCCTGGAAGGGTTTAAGGCCAGGTTGGATGGAGCTCTGAGCAATCTGGTCTAGTGAAAGGCGTCCCTGACCACTGCAATGGTGTTGAAACTAGATGACCTTTAATGTCCCTTCCAACCTAAACCATTCTATGATTGTATGACATTAACCTGTGACATTTTTAAAGAGAAGGGTAACCATCCACTTAATACAGGCAACATTAGACTTTCCAACACCAGCAATTTTTAAATTAAAATTGGGATTTTTTGTAGAAAATAATAAATGTCTAATTAGGCAGTAACTTCTGCTTTGTTTCCAAAGTAACAATTTTAAGGCAAATCACAAGCATGCATAAAGAATTCCTGACAACAAACCCTGTGAGGCATTTTCAGTATTTATTTTTCTCCAAAAACTATTCTTGGCTATGCAATAGCTTTGGTACAACGTAGCTACCACAGCAGTAGCACAGTGCTGGATGCAAAATCCTTCTGCAAATCAAAGTGAACACTTGGGTGTTTAGTCTGTGCTGAGATCCCCGCTGTTGCCTGCAGCTCAGGAACTGCGAGCAGATGAGGTTGTAGCAGCAGCTCATAGTGCACCCTCTCCACAGTGGTTCAAAGAAAGGCCTAGGTGGAAAAAGTGTCTGTCCCTGACTTGTGAAGTAAGACTTCTCACAGAAGAACCACATTTCACTAGGAAAATATAACTAGCAAGACTTGCCACTCTAAATCAAGCTTCTATGTCTGCCTCAAAAACATCCCCTTGCTCTGCACAAGTTCTTGGCCTTGTTAGGAAAACTACTAGGTAATATTTTTAAGCCTGTGCTTTGATGAAGTCCAAATAAATTATTTAAATGGCCCCTTCTTACTTCAGAAAATATAAAAAAAACAATGAATATGATCCATTAGCAGCGGACAAAAAGAGATTTTATTTTAAAGCCAAAGAACTAAAGTCATAGATTTTTTTGATTAGCTAGTTAGTTGTTTTCAGAATCTGCACGTGTACTGAATTGTGGTCTTTAACACAAAAAATTAATTAGGGCTACAGTTAAAAAAAAAAAAAAATCAATCCTTAACTTCAACTCCTAAATATTTTTTTTTTAAGACTCTGGGAAAAAAAAACGGACCAACTTTCAAACTTGAGAATCCCTCAGGAACTCCCACTGATCCTGAGGTGAGAAGCAGCAGAGGGGCATTTACAAGCAGGAAGAACAGAGATTTAGGGTTTTGACAAAGGAGCCCTGGCCCATCTTGCCATGACAGTTGTTAACACCTTAACCCAAACAACGCTCCCACTCTGCAGCCCCAGAGTCACCATGCCGCTGTCTAATGCACTGCCTGGCAGCTACCGGGGACACCGCTCAGCTCTTCAGCCCATGTCGCTGTTGGAGCACCTGAACCAACAAACTGGTGAAGGGGGGGACAAGCACATGTGCCCCCCAGCTCTGAGGATGGAGACCTCTTGGGAAGAGACAAGGTGGGCAGCTGTCAACAGTAGCAAACTATGGTGCCGCAGAAAAAAGCCCCTTTTTTTTGTCATTTTGTTTGGTTTTGTTTTGTTTGAAGTTGCAGACACAGCTGTGCCTGCAGAGATCAGACTTTTCACAGGATATACCTGGCACTGTGAGGACAAAAACCCAAGTGTCCAGGCTGCCAGGGGTCTAATGTAACCAAGGGAGAATACTCTTCCCCTAGGAATAAATCTTTAGAGACTTCCTAAAGTTCAGGTTAATGATCGGGTCTTGTAAATTCAGATAGCATTTGGGGATGATTTAGGCTTGCATTGCTGCAAAATATATAGAAGATCTGCAAAATTTCATTTTATAGATGAAAGCCATTTTTGATAATTTAAAAATGATTCAAAAAGTAGGAGGATTTTTTTAAAATCACCAGATTTTTCTGCAAGTATGTAAAATATTTCTCCATGGCTACTTCACTGCTTGTCTAATTTTAACTTGGACTGAATTTTTGCAGACAAATTGTACATGTTCTTAATAAGAGAACTACTATTATTAATATACTTGTCAATAAAAATAATTTTTCAGATGCTTGAATCCATGATTCCCTAACCTTCTAACTGTTCTAAACTTCTGAATCCTTCCGCAATCTTTGAGAACATTGTCTGAAAGGGGAGCAACAAACTCATGAATATGGACAGCCCCTACTCTCTCTCCCACACTTAATCCAACAGGAAGTACTGGAAATCTCAGAGCATCTCTTCCATACTCAAAATAAAGGACACTGTTCTATGAAGATGGCCTGTTTGCAGAATTTTTGCAAAACAGTTGTTGGGCTAATAGGAGGTATATTGGATGCAGATGGGTCTGTCAGGGGATATGGCTGTGAAACTCTTCTGAACTGTAACAACCTAATTTTCAGACCTGTAAAAACGCCAGATTTTGGCCAACTTTAACAGCAATTGAAAAAGGCACAACCTCAATGTAAGGCTCATGCTCCTCCCAAAGTTAAGCTCTCTGCTTCACAGCCTGGAGAAAAGTAACTAAAATGGGAGCAAGAATTTTTCAACAAAAATAAAATTACATATTTTCCCTGATCTCATTCTTCTAAAAGGACAGAGAATTTTTCTGAAGTTTTCAAAAAGCTTGGCTTGAAATAGAGAATTAAAACTTATTAACTAAAATAAAGGAACTATTACAGTAAATGAAAATAAGATTTGGTGTAAAATATTAGACATATCTAAATATAGGTGTTAAAAAATCTATTTAATAATGAAAGTGTCAATCCACATGACAGCTCTTACAATTTTATTAAACCAAATTATTAAAATTTCATTAAATTAAATTATTATCTGTCTGTGCTGGTTTACTACAAACAACTAGGGTTACACTTTCTTAATTTTTATTACCAAGAAGTCAGGAATTATTAAGATTTATCTTTTGGAAATTTGTTTGTTTCTTTTTGTAGGTGTTACACACATACCTCTTCATAGAAGTCAACAGCTTCATTCACACCAGTGAATTCTGGTTATGGCTAAAGAGGAAGTCTGGGATTCTGCAGACTGCATAAATCAGAAAAAAGTCTAGACTTCTGATCCCAAGACAATAAAATTATTACTTGATATCATTGGAAGAAAAAGGAAATACTTAATATCATAAGTAATTTTTAAAAGTATTTACTGAAGCTAGCTTTTTAAGAAGCTAGCTTTTTAAGAAGCAAGAACCTACTGGCCTGATCAATATGAAGCAGGTCTGTGAAACTCTAAAACTTTCTTTTGCAGAGATTAGAAATCATCATATGCCCTTGTTAGAAGTCATCATCCTTTCAGTCGATCATCAGTTACAAGTTGATCATCCTTTCTCACACCATATGATTAAAGCCTTGTTCTGGAAAAGATTTTTTTCTTTTTTTAAGATATCCCACTGAATAGAGATGCTATGCTGATCCAAAGGTCTCTATCTTGATTTTCAATAGAAACTCTCCATGCCAAACAGCTTGAAGGCAGTGGGCAGTGATGCTGAATGAGATTCCTGGAAGAATGAAGCACAAGCAATCAGCTTGAATATGTTGATCCCAGATCTTCACACTAAGGGCATAAACATGAAGCCAATTACACAATATGCAAATATATTGTATCACATCTGGATTACATATGCTCAGCTTCTTCTCCATAGAGAAATCCTTTACAAAATTCATTAGCAATTAACAGAAATATAACTATGGTGACAGATACAGTTTAGCTACCAGAAAAGGGAAAAGAAAATCCTTTTCTATAAATCATACATATATACGTGTGTGCATGTGTATACTTATGTATGTCTCAATAAAAAGCAATTAATGCTGCTGAGGCTTGCTAAAGCAGAAACAGATCTGCTGTATGCTACATTTTTCTACCCTAACCCAGCTGATTTTCAAATGTGGGCATAACAGCACACTAATGCTGCAGCTGTAGTCACCTTTCCATGTCTTTCATTGCCTTGATGTAAGAAAAAACTGGTAAAATATGTAGGGCTATCAATCTTAAGTAATGATAGGGCTAGAAAAGCCCACCAGGATAAACTGTTTAAGTTCTGTAAGGAATTACAAGACACAGTCAAATAAATATTACTTACGGCTAAGACCACCTTTTTTCCCCTCTTTCTGAGAATACGTACCTAAATAAAATGACAATTAGAACTTTTTGGGGGTTTAGTTCACATAGGTGATCAACATGAAAAAGCATATTAAAAAAACTGAACACTCAGACCGAATAATTCAGTGTCATACTTATTTTACTGAAGTTAGAGAAAGACAGCAGCACTAACAACAGCATTTAAATTATTCTAATTTTTAAAATATTTAAGCTATTTTAGTTTCTGTGGTACTCAGTTTTTTTTTCTCCCACTTGATGCTATCTATATAAAACTTCATTCTTCTTGGCCGTACATGATTATTTACTTCCTAAAGCAATAAATCATTTTCATGTGGTGCCAACAACTAACAATCTTACTATTCAGAAAAATTTCCCTCCCCTTAGGAATTTCACATGTGTGAAGTTGCTACAGAGAATATACAAATATGCTTTTTCCCCATTGCCTGTCACAGACTACTCAAAATAAATCTGGAGTCTTAGGACGACAACAGAATCCAAGTTTAAAACCACTGCTTTAAAAACTCGGATTTTTGTTTTTGTTAGTACTTGTTTCTTTTCTGTTAGGAGAATTTATCTGGATTAGCTGATGGTGTGTGCAGCCTTTTGTGTCATAGTAAAAAAACCATTCACTGCATTTTCCACCATTGTGATAAAACTCATTAATAAGCATTGGGAGTCCTCAGACCCATTAATTATGTGATTTGGTATTTTTTTTTTTAAACAAATAAAAGTATTTCTTCATATGCCATGAAGAATACAAGAAAACTGGACAAAAACTAATATGCCCTTAGTACTTTTGTTCAATGCATTTACACTTTCATCTTGTGAATACTTAGACATAGGAACAGGAGTATGCATGTGTGCAGTGTAACTCACTAAAATCACATGTATAAATGTCAGATAAAGGCTTAAACTGTCAGTAAAGTACTTAATTTGCATAATTTGAATTGAGGAGAGGAGTAGTAGTGGCAGTACCTGGCAGATTAAATGTAAGACTAGACCCACAAGGGAAAGGGTCTTCTTTTCCAAAATATTTGAAGCCATGAGCAATCTAGTATGTTCCAAATTGAAAGCATTCATTTTTTTACAGAATTTTTATGAACCTTAGGAATGAAAAATAATTTGGACAAGTTGAAAGAGAAACTCAACTCCATGACTAACATGGGAATTACCCTAATCCTCTCTTCAATTCAATCATGGAATTTTAACAAGGTTTTTCTGGAAGCCCTTGAGATCTCCTAGCTTGAACATTAACTTGTGTCCACTATTTTCATACTAGTTAAAACACATAAATGCAATCTGAGGCTGAATTAGGAGATCAACCCTTTGAGTTCTAAATCATTTGTTTGAATCTTAGCCACAAATTGCCAGCTTGCTGGCTTTTGCATGATATACATGAAAAAAGTTGACAATCTCAGCAGCAGTACGAACTCTGAATTTCCAGCTATGTCTACTTAATGCTAGATTATTTCTGTGTGGGGAAAAAAAAAAAAAAAAAGGTGTTCTCTTGGGCTTATGCTACAGATTAAGAATTCCCTGAGGAGTCATTCATGTTTGGAAGCAACGCACAAGATTCTCCTCTGCTCTGCTCTCCCAAACAAATGCCTCTCACCATAAAGAGATTCGGTGCAGAGATTATACCTCAAAAGGTACTACCCACTCCTGCTCTCTTACCTCTTTATCACAATACCCAGAAGTAGGGAAATATGAGACAGAGGAAACTTTTGGTTTTAAGTAAATGAGGGAAGCCCACTGCTTTATTCAAACTTGTTCATAGCTAGAAGATTCAGTAAAATTATGCTGGTTAGAGCAATTTTTCTGCCAGTGTTACTAATCCTGCCAAGTAAATTTAAAGGCAGCAATACAACCATGAGAAGCATCAGCCAGAGCTCAGATCTGGTAACTTTCCAGATATGTTGCAGAGCCTTTGGTTTTTCAGGCCTTTATTGATGGATGGGTTGAAGGATGTGAGGGGCCAGGCTCATTTAGGTGACAGGTAATTATTCTCATCGGACAGCTGGTTTATGGAGTAGTTTATAATGTGTGCTTTGCATTCTGTAAAACACTTGCAAAAGTGAATAAATGCTCAAATACAGCCATTAGCAAATGCTAATATTTTGCCTACCTATCAGAAAATACAAACAGGAATCCGTTACTCAGGGAAAGTTACTGTTTCATAAGCAAATCCAAGCATTTCTCCTTAGAATTGCTAAAAAGACCGAACACGTGCTCCGTCAGGTGCAAAACCGGGAAACTCGTCCTTGTTACAAGATATAAACATCAGCTGTGCCCTTCTTGCTTACTTTCCCTCAGGCTTTAGCTAAATTTTAATCCAGAAACTCATGACCAGCCGTAGTTTCCTCCTCTCACCATTCCTCACAACACTTGGGATCGGTGCAACTGCACGGGCTACAACTTTAAAGGGGGCGCGGGGAGGGAGGGAGGTGGCGGCGGGGGGGTGGCTGTTGTGCTGGCTGAGGCCGCCTCTGCTCGGCTGAGTCTCATTTGGTGTTTAAGCCTTGCAGGTGGCGTCTGGCTCGCCCGGGCTCTGCTGTGCCCCGCGGAGGCGGCGGGCGGCGCGGCTGCGGCTCCGGCTGCAGGCACAGGCGG
>VYZP01023268.1:2335-36600 GCA_013400635.1 Hypocryptadius cinnamomeus | reverse complement strand
CCGCGGGCTCCAGCCGCGCTCCGGAACTGCTGGGGGCCGCCTTGCCGCCGCCCCTCCTCGCCTCCATGTGCCGGGTAGCGGGAGCGCCGCCGCGGATCCTGCCGCCGCTGGCGCTGATGCTGCTGGCGGCCCTGCAGCAGGTAAGCACCGCCGGCGGGGAGCGGGCCGGGCTGCGGCTCTTTGTTCCCCTGCGGGCGGCGATGCCCGGGGAAAGGCGGGAGAGCCGGGTGGAGAAGGGGGGGGGTGGGGGGAGCAGGCAGGTTGCGCTTCGTGGTGGGTGTCTCGGGGAGGGGGTAGGGGAAAGCGGCCCCGCCGCCGGGGTGCCCCGGGGTGGCTCGTGGCCACTCGTGCAGAGCCACCTGCTCGGGGCAGCCCCGCCACCGGGCTGCACGCCGCGGGGGAGAGAGAGAGGAGGGACCCCCCCCCTGCCCGGGGCTGGCTGAGAGGGAGAGGGTGGTCCCGAGACGCGAGAGATGATGGGGGCACTGATCCCCCTCTCATTCCCGGGAGAGCAGGTGCCGCGGGACGTAGCGGGGACTGGCCGGTACCCGCGCGCCTGGCAGGAGTACGGGAGCTCGGCCCTGCCGCGGGCGCGGGGGACAAACTACCGGAGTGGGGGACGGAGCGAACATTCCCCCCTCCGTTCCGCGTGATGAAGGGCGGGCTGTGGTACCAGAGAGGTGCGGGGCAGAAAGCAGCCCCCGCGCCTCGGCTACCCCCAGCTCCCTCGCCCGCTAATCCTTTCCTCGGGAAGAATTTAATCAGCCTCCGCCTGGGCGCTGGGCTTCCCCACCCCCTGCCGCTAACGGGAATTTCCATTGGGACGGGCTCGAGCCCCGAAGTGTTCAATTTATTATTATGGAAGTCCTGCTGCTGCCTCCCCCCGGCGGCCTTGCCGGGGCGCTCCGGGCGGGTGACTGGCGGAGTCGGGGCAGGTGGTCGCGGGGCAGTGTTGGGCACCGCTAGCTGCGGTGTGCTCTCAGTGGGGTGCCGAAAGTGGAGGTCTGGGGCGAGATGGGAGTCACCGGGAAGGTGTGGGGAGGACGGGGAGACGACAAAATGGATCCCGTTGGGGCAGCCGGGGCAATGCCCGCGGGGTGATGGTTGGGCTCCCCTCGGGCGGCGAGGAGTGTGCGGAGCGGGAGCGGAGCCGGGGCACCCAGTGGGTTCCCCGTTGGCTTTCTGCTCGCTGAGCTCGTATCCGGCGCGGCGCCGGGGGTGGAGAGGGCGGTAAGTCCGAGGGACAGATGGCGCAGATCATCGCCTCTTAATGGTATTTACGATTGGGGCATTTCTGTCGGGCCGGGGGAGCGGGTTGAGGCGAGGCCGGCGNTTTTTTTTTTTTTTTTTTTTTTTTTTTTTTTTTTCTCCTTACCCAAGGCAGGTTTGAAATTGAAGCACAGGCTATGAATTAAGGACAGGAACTAGCCGTTTTGCTTTTACATATCACTCAGTGTCACTGGCACGTTATGGTTGGGGAATCCAATTTCCCCCTTGTTTGGGTATCCATTAAATCAGGTTAGGGTTGATTTTTAGTAGTGTGTGACAAAACTGGAACTTGAGTATGAAATCAGATTTATAGACCTGTGTCTGTACAACACTTTCATTTTAAGAGCTCTTTTTTCCTCCCCCCTTCTTCCATCATGCATACTGAAAGAGCCTTCACCAGCTAGGTGCATTGCTAACTTTTGTCCCCTATTGTCACACCTACTACTTTTGGTTTGTAGGAGGTTATTTGTATTGGGTTCTTCTGAAATGTTGAACCTTTTCACTCAGTTTTTTCCTCTCTGCAACACAGCATCTATCTACCTTTATTTTCTAGAGTTACTAATCAGTTTGTTATTCATTAGTGGTGTAGAAAAGCTGTCATTATGGAATTACTTGAAAGATTGGAGCCAGATTTTAAGGGCAGATCTGTGGATGTTGTTTATGTACAGGAAATATGGTTTAAGAGTTTTGGCAGTGTGTAACCTGCACAAGAAAGAAAAGAAGGAAAACTGCACTCTGTTTTGCTGGTTAGCATGTCAGTATGAGTCTGGGAGTATTACATGAAAAAAATCCTGCCAGAAGATAGGATGAAAGAAGTGAATCTTGTTTTTCTGGCAAAATCAACAATTCCAATCCAACAAAGGAATGGGAAAGCCAGTATGAGTTATACAAGAATGAAGCTACTATTAGAAATAAACTGGAACACAAATTAGAAATAAAGTGCTCAAAAAGGGAATATATTTATTCAGATATAAGCTGATTGAATCACTACATAGATGTTGTCTGTTTCTAAATCAAAAGGAAGTAAACAATAAAGCAGTTTTTGGAGCCTTTTGAGCTTAGGTGACTGGTTTGAATTCGAATTATGATGACAGAGGACGTAAGTTATTACCCTCTGCAGGCAGTTTTGGTCTTATTCCAGGTCTTAGCGAATGTATCCAGGTGATAAAGGTACTACCCTAAATGACACTCCTGTTAAGCTGCCTCAGCTGAGAGTCTGGCAATGGCATTTCTTGCCAGCTCTACCCCTCTAGTAATTACCCCCAGCAGCAGTAGTCTCTGGCAGAATTGGGGTGAGGAATATTAATGTAGTTTTGTGTAGAAACAAGCAAGATCCCCTATTGTGGGTAAATCTTCTGTCTCTCACAATATACCTGTGTCTTAGATTTATTTTTTTTTATCTGTATAAGCATGAGTTTTACAGCGTCTCTGATAAATGACTCCATTAACAGACACCAACACCATTAACTTCTTTCAAAGTACACTGAATGTAGTGAATTGAATGCATTTTGTAACACATTCATAAGCCCCTGACCAGAGTAGTTATGTGGAGTATCTCAGGCTTTTTCTATGTAGATCTTCGTGTTCTGGTTTTGTTTTGTCTTCAAAGACTCCATTGGAAAAGTTAAATGTGGCAGGGTATTGCAGCAGAGAGCTCTCCATTCCTTGTCTGTCTTGTCTAAGTGATAGTTATAACACTGACACATCCTCAAAATTCAAGTAATTGCTGAGCTGAATTTCCCTGGATATTAAATTGAATGTATTATTTAAATATATTTTGTGAAGATACTTTTTAAAAAAAACTCCTTTTTACATCTATTATAGGACAGATGAGGTTGTATAATTCAGTGAGATTTTTGAATTTAAGTCATTGGTTGACAGAACAGGAGATAATCAGATTTTTTTTAATACACAGAATTATCTGGGCAGGTATTCTGGCAAGCTCAGAAATACATACTCTGCTTATGTACCAGAAGGCATATATTCTTACGTTGTCGATCTATGTATTTTTAATAAATGTGTGTTTTCTAGAGAGCCTTCTATTGCTCTCTCTCTTCCTGGGTCGTACTGCTACCTAGGCATGCAGCTTAGTATGCTGGAAAAATGAATGTATATTTTTGATACCAGCTTTTAAAATATTGCCCAAAATTATCATATCTTTGAACTACATCTAGTCAAGAGTGTGTAATTCAAAAACTTCCTGTTATTTTCCTTTCTGTTTCTAAAAGGTGAAGGACCTCCCGGAAACATCATTGGAAGAACGCTGTCATGTTCTATCTTGCTTGGTTTCATTGATGCTTTTATATCAATAATGTAATGTATTACTTCTTTTAATAACTGAGTACTAACACATGAGACAGTTTAGTTGTGACAGAATTGCATGTTTGTATTTAAAAATAGCTTGAGGAAGCTGTGAGTAAAGTTATTTTTACTCAATACAGACAGTATGTCATGTGGTAAGGAAGAGGAATTTTTGAATGGCTTTTCCTACTTAACAAAATCATTTACCAGTTAAACTCTTTCTGTTTCTCATTGGTTTTGTAAGTGCTTTTTTAGGACAACAAAAAAGTTCAGAAAGCTTGCAATAGTTTCAGTAGTTACCTGCGTGCCCATTAGGATGAGAGCATGACTTATTTCAAACAATGTACACCCACAAAGCACAAGTCTATTCCCAAAGGCTGTGCAATCTCTAATGTTCCCTGGAATTTTTATTTTAAATTCTTGTTATAAAGGGTAGGAGGAGCCCATAGTGGCCTTACAGAGTAGCCTGTGTGCTTATATTAACTGAGTAGCACCAGTTGTGCGTAAGGTTCAGTGAGACAGATTACAGAATAAGCTGATGATCCGACAAGGATCATCGAGTCCAGCTCCTGGCCATGCACAGCACTGTTCCCAGGAGTCTCACCATGTGCCTCAGAGCATTGTCCAAACTTTGGGTGGAGAGTAATGAAAGCAAAAAGAATACTTGGCATCCTTTGCAGGAGCAGTGGTAAAGCACTTCTCATCTGCCACTGACTGAGACTCGCTCGTTGGCCAACAGTGGCATACAATGAGGTGAATCCTGAGAGGAAAGAAACATACATTATTGCAGGATGAGTTTAAGAAAGATCTGTATTTTCCTGAAGTGCATTTGTAGTTTGAGTGAGCTGAGAGGGACCTTTTTCACCTGGATGTTGGACCATGTTGCTGTTCACCTTGAGAAGTATATAATCCAAGTGTGCATGATTCATCATTTGATTTGATCCTGCACTTCTTGCTGAAGGATCATGGGAGCTCTGTCTGAATAAAGAAGGGAAATTAGGCTTTCTATTTTTAAATGACTTAAGAAAACATACAGTACCAGCAGCTTCCAAGATGGAAGGTGATTTCCTGCCAAATTTTTTCAGCATTTCACTTAAAGTATTTGGTTTTAGTCAGTATTCGTATATTTAATTAAATACCATGTTTCCAAAAAGTGTGTTTATCCTCTCCTTTAGGCACTCCTTGACATATTTAAAAAAATATTTTTACCGACAGACTCCTCTAGGGACTCTCCCATTCCTTATAATTAGCATATAATTATCACCCAGCAGCTGAAGACATAGTTAAAATTTTGTGATCCCCCCATAGATGCCTTTCGAGGCCTCCCCCAAAGGTCAAAAAAATGCAGCATCCTCCTGTATGGAATAGTAGCAGTTTTATGGGCTGAGATGTTCATTGTGAGCAATACAACGGCTATTACCAAATATTACCAAATCAGAGAGGTGTCATTTTGTTGTAGAGAAATTCGAATGTGTGGTCAAATACAGGTTCAATTTTTTTAAAAAAAGTTATTAAAACAATTATTTAAACTTAGACACACAGAAATTTTAAGATGTCCTTGTCTGAGCCGTGGCTTACCTGAAGAACCATGTGTTTTGGAAGATGCATCCACTCCCATGTTCTCCTAGTTGAGGGAGGGAGAAAATCCAAAGTTGGATCATGAGTTTGAGCTATGTGGGGTATACTAAATAATTGTCGTAATTTTTAGTAGAGCGAATGAATATTGTTTCTCATTGGGGGTTAACAGGATAGGCTGTGAACGTAGTTTGTAAAGGTGGGGGATGAACAGATGCAGAGCAGGGCTTGGTGGTGCTGGTGGATGAGAGGCTGGACATGAGCAGAGAGACTTTTTACATGGGCATATAAAAAGTCTCTCTGCTCATAGGATAAGTAGGAATGGCTACAAACTGGAAAAACAGTAGGTTGAGATTAGTTACTCTTCACTGAGAGCATGGTAAGACGGTGGAACCAGTTGCCCAGAGATGTTGTAGATGCCCCGTCCCTGGAAGTGTTCAAGGGCAAGTTGGATAGGGCTTTGAGCAAGTCCCACTGGTTTAGTGGAAGGTGTCGCTGCCCATGGGCAGGAAGGATGGAAATCAATGGCTTATATGGCCCCTTCCAACTCAAGGCATTGTATGATTCTGTGAACCTTTGGTGGTTTAAGGCAAGTTACTTTAAACCAGATAGTAGCATAAAAGTTGTAGATCCTCTTACTTGCGGAAGGTGCTTGTGAGCTCTAAGTGTTGGTTTAAGAAATTGGATTTTCTGATCTAAAATCTTGTTCACAAAGTAGAGCACTGATTAGAAGTGAAGATGGTGTAACGAAAGCCCTTTCTGCTGTAACTGTATGACCTCTGGGAGGATGTGGCCTGGCACCCACTTTGGAAGCTTTTGGCTTCCAGAACAATTTGAATGAAAGGCACTTTTCTTTTTCTCTAGTTGCATGCTATAGTTGAAAACAAATTGTACTTGACTACTTTTGCTGAAGTACTGAGTACTGTGAGAGTATAAACTGTTGGCAGCTTTGTTTGCAGCAAGTTGGGGATTTAAGAGAGTTGCTGAGCATTTTGAATTCTAGTATCTAAAGCATTTTGGAGATGTTTCTGTCATCCAGAGTATCTTTTTTATGCCTTATGACAGTAAATAGAAACTCGTTACTAAATAATACCGCCTCGTACAGCATATCCCATTGTGTCAGGTAATGTCTGTACACAAAACTAAAAATGGACAGAACACTCTCTAGAGTTTCTAGAGTTGTTTAGAACCTAAGTTGCAAGTGGGTATTGGGTATCATCCTGGCTTTTAAATTAATGGAGAAACACCCAGTCTTTAAACACAGTCACAAATGTTTCTGTGATCTGTGCTTAAGTTGAATATTACTGTGGTAGTTGTAAATGAATGTTGGTTATTAAGGAGGAAGACCTCAAATACCCCGTTCTTGCTTCATCATACATATAATTATGTCAGACATTGTTTTGAACTTCACACAGTAATGTCCTGTGAATTGGCTAGACTTGGCAACTGTACTGTGTTCAGTTATACCGTGTAGTATGATATTTTCTTTGATACATACCCTGCTTGGTTTCTTGTTTTACATCCTGGGCTTCTTTTCCTATGGGACTAAGTTACAATGATTACAAAAGAAAGCAGTCTTCCAAAAACAACTTGCCTTGCATTTTGATACAATTGTTGTTAAGAAGTCTTATGTAGATGCAAAGCAGTAGATGCAAAGTAGAAGAGACTTGGATATTTCAGAATGATAGCTACTACTGAACTCCAGTGGTGTATGGCATATGCAGAGGAGGTGGTGAGATTACATTTTGAAATATATGTGTCTTTAAATGGATATTTCCAGATACTTGGAATTTTAAATGTGTCTACTTTTCAAAAACAATGGAAATTGGTTATGAGTCCAGATCTGTCAGTACTAGTGAGGAAATTCTGCCTGGCTCAATGCTTGTTTCAGTTAGAAACTTTTCAAAACTTCGAGGCCTGTGTTGTTGGAAGACTTTTACTCATGGTATTTAGAAAAAGATGTAAATGCAAATCCCTTAGAATTATGCACTTGAGATTGTAAACAGATTATTAATGATATTTTTGGTTTCAGGGTTTTTTTGGTAGGTTGGGATTTTTTTTTTTTTTGTTTATTTTTCTTTTTTAATCAAGCTGGAATACAGCTTTGGAATTAAACCACAGTTTTCATATCCAGAGATGAAACTAAAGTAACAGAGGAGCAGGATGTCAACACTGCAGGCTTAACTGTGTAACTATATCAAAATGGTGAATTCTTTTAATTGATTGAATAACAGTTTTGACAGAAGACTTCTAATTTACATCATGTTGCTTCATAATTGCCGTTTTCCTGTTGCATTTATATCTGAGATCTACAGTGCTGAGTTTATATGCGTGATCTGATACCATGTGTGACTGTCTCTAGCATCTGGAGATGGTAATGCTTATCACTCATTTAGCAGTTAAAAATGGCTAAACAAGACAGAAAGGATGAGGAAAGCAGAATAGTTTTTTAAAAGTAATTTTATTTTGCTGTCGCAAAGTCTGGTAGTACTTGAGAGGAGAATTTTCCAAGTGCTGAGCTTGTTTAAAGCTTTGTGACTCCAGTGAGCAGGTTTTATGTGGGTACAAGCTAAGGTAATTGCTTTCTGTCTTAAAAAGATGGGATTTTTTAAAGTAGTGTCCTTCTGCAGATGAATGTACAAGTAATATTATCTTAAATTTGAAAGTGTCTTGGGAATTGTACTAATCACACAAAATCCTGTAAATTATAATAATGTGTCCCATAATCTTCACTAGCTTACGCCTTTTGCCCCAGATAAGGGGATAAAAATATTTCAGCATCCTTCTTTTCTTAGAGTTAAAATGGTTTAAGTCTTGCAGTACTCTTAGGCTGAACTTGATGTGACCCAGTGTGTCTGAAGTTGCAACTTCTACTTAATTCAGAATGCTTAACACAGGGCGATTAAGAATTGCTGAAAATTTGAATTCTTCCTTCCCTTGTGTTTTTATTCTGAAACAATCTTTACAAAGGGCTGTTTTTGGAGAGCAGAGTACAGTCTTTTGTTTCTGGATAAAATTGATGGCTGTAAATGAAAGAATAAAGAAGGCTCTCTATTCATGTTCCCCAGCCTTTGTTTCAGTGAGCATTGTTTCAGTTTATAAGAGCTGTTTAGTACATATAGATTACTGGAAAGGCTGAAAGATTCCCAAACACATCGGTGCAGTCTTGTTAAAAATCCTGCTATCTCCTCAGCTGCCCAACCAGTACCTTTTTGTTTCAAAGATACCGTGGAAGACTTTTATTTCCTTTTCCACCACATTATTTTGAAGTCACCTTTTGTACAGTAGCTTAAATAAGTCTTACTATTTTTCTTTCAAATTATGGAAAACTTATCAAACCTGTGATTTGAGTTCTAAAGCTGAGGAAACTGGCTGATTGAAATTTTAGTTATTTTTGATTTGCCATCTTTTTATCTTAAAAACTCAGTATATAAATAGACTCTTGGCACATGGCTGCAGATCTTGGTTCCAGTTTTGTAGGGAACATGGTTCCGTGGTAGCTAAACTGTTGCTTCATTTGCTTTCTCTTTAGGGTCTCCATATAAACGTAATAAACTACTTAAGCAATTGTACACAGGTGAGATACCCATGTAGATCTTAAATCACAACAGTTTAAGTTAATCTGAAAATTGATAATTGCGAGTTCTCTTACTGGGTGCATACCTGGATAATGCCTTAACTTGTAAGTTAGTAAATTTTAATTTTTTTTTGGTTTTGCTAGTGTCAGTGTTGAGCTGCACAGTTAGGGTACTGTTGATGTAAATGCAATGCAGTGTGTTACAAATTCCTCCTTGTATTAGTGATAAAACTGTTCCAGCAGGGGTTGACATGCTGAGTTTGGCCATGTTTGTCAGTGGAGAGATTACACTTCCACCTAGTCCCTTTTCCCTGAGGAAGCCCTTGTTGTTTGAGGTGCTCCTGTCCCGTCTCTGCTTTAATGCTCTCTTTCCCTGAGGTTGCTAGGGTGAATGGGTGTAACACCGTCATGTCCTCTTTCTCCCTCCCTTTTTTATTTTTTCCTTCAGGGCTTTCTTTGCAAGATGCAGGGATACTTACATGGCCTTGAGTAGGTCTGCTTGATGGAAGCCCATCTGGAAAGCAAACAGGAAAATCTAATTTAAGTCTTGATCAGATTTAAGTATGATATAATCACACAGTTGCTTGTGCTATCCAAGACCGTATACTACATCTGGGCATGCATGTGGATAGGCCTTTGTTTGGCACATCGAGGTGTTTGAGATTGTGTGGAAGTGGTCACGATTTTGTGGATATATCTCAGCCGAGGCTGGAGTGGGAGTTGGCCTCTCTGCTGTGTACAGTGTGAAAGGGGTTTGCCAATGTAGAGTCATGTAGCTACATGTAAGGTGGGCCATAAAATGAGACAAAACCAATCCACTGAAAAAAAATATTAGTCCTTTGCCACAGAAAATGTTTGGTTTTGTGTTGTTTTTTTGGGGTTTTTTTTCCCAAATAGGCAACTAGCTGTCCTGGAAAATAGCTTTCCTACCAGAATTATCTTCTGAACATGGAAGACTACAGTACAAACAAGTTTCCAAATGCTTGTATTATATTTCTTAATGGAAAGGCATTTATGAAGCTCTTTTAAGAATGTGATTTGAGGGTAAACTTTTTTAATAAGTGAGAGAACAAACAGTTTCAGTGGCTCAGCTCTTCCATTGTGTAAATTTAATGAGCTGCTCTCCTTTTAACTTAATGTCCCTTTGAAATAGGAGTTGCATTGGAAACATTTGACTTTGTATGGTATCTGTTTGAATGCTAGCACAAATGTAAGTTCTGTTAAGTTATTGCAAATGTAAGATTTTGTGTTAGTTTACTTGTTCTGGTGCAGCCTCACATAGAAATACTCTATACAAAGCATTTTACACCAGTGGTTGAAGTGATCCCTTTCAAGCAATCTGGCTGTGAAAAAGTTGAGATGTGTTTTGTGCAGCCTTTATTTCCAGAGGAAGGAATGTTTCTGTTCCCTTTATGATTCCCCTTCAGTCTAGATGTCTGGTTTAGTGGAAATGTTCAGTTGTCAGAAGAATCAAGATGGTGTATTATTTAGATCTTACCAGACAAGTGGGATTTGTTCCTTCCATTCCAGTTATCAGAAAGATTAACCCTTTGCCCTCACTGTCCTAATTGCAGTCGTTCAGAAACAAAGATTCTGCTTGTACAAAACAGCAGCAAAGTGTAGTATCTGCCAACTGGAATGTTTCTCTGGTGAATGTGGGTTGCAAGTATTACATACATTTTGTCTTGTGTTTCAGGCACCGATAAAAGCAACCTGTGAAGATTTGTCATGCAAGACTGGATTTCCTGAAGATGTTCACAGTGCAGTAGTGTCAAGGAGTGTACATGGAGGACAGCCTCTTCTCAATGGTACTGTTAGAAAACATATTTTGAACTTTTTTGTTTCTTCTAGTTGTAGCCATAAGTCACTCTGGATTATTTTCATCCTGAAGTAGGACACAAACTCAGGAGAGAACATCAGCTGCTTTGTGATTATTTCTTGATCACTGTCATAGGACTTGGAAAATCAGTTGGCATTAGTGGCAGCACATGCACCTCTGACTGTAATTTGAAAACACTGAGTGTTGCAGAACTCCCCATTATTATCTTCTAATTCTCAGCACAGCATTCACACTGATGTTTGTTACTACCACTGACAATATATATGCCGTTAGTCTGTACTTAGAGCCCATGTATGTATGAGGAGGTAAAGAAAATTTTGTTTTACCTCTCATAGAAAAACTCCAGTTACACCCAATGCTAGTGCTCATGTTAGTGCAGAGAAAGTTCCCTTACTGCTTTTTCATGACAATCCAAGGAGAGACACCTATAGGAAGCAAGTAGTAGGATGGGCAGCACCATGAGAGAGTGGTAGTCTGTGAGCCTCGGTCAGTGACCACAGCGCTGCAGGCTCTGTAAGGAAGCGTGCCAGGAGAGGCAGGATGGTGCCAGAGCTGTCTAAGGGACAGTGCACTGCTCTCTCACCCTGGCACCTACCTGCATCCAAATGGCACAGTGCCCAGGCTGGGGATGACCTGCTCGGTGAGCACAAGCCCTTTCCTCCGCCAGGGATGCCCTGCAGTCAGTACACGTGCCCAGGTTTGTCCAGGTTGGGAATTTAGTTCACTGTTCTTTTTGTGTCTCTATTTTGCGGGGATAGAGTGGGACAAAGAGGCAGATGTTCTGAATGTTTCCTAGATTTCCCAGCCATTTGAGTTTCACTATACAAACTTGCAGAAGTACAACATTTTTTTAAAAATCTGCATTAATTTGTCTGTTTTCTGAACCGCTAATATAATTTTTTAAATCTAATTTGGAAATTGTGGAACTAAGAACATCAGTTTTAGACAGTTTCAAATACAGCTTAAATAAGGAC
The DNA here is from genome assembly GCA_013400635.1 of Hypocryptadius cinnamomeus. NCBI lineage: Eukaryota > Metazoa > Chordata > Aves > Passeriformes > Zosteropidae > Hypocryptadius > Hypocryptadius cinnamomeus. The sequence goes on along the minus strand of VYZP01023268.1, from coordinate 25,064 downwards.
TAATTTAATTTAATTTGTTGTTTCTTTCACATATAAATTTGGCTACACAGTTCGAGACATTTAAATGAAAAAAATTCTAGTGAGTCTGCAAAACAAATGAAGTAAAAGCTGTAGTCTTGATTTTACATGCTGTATATAGCAGTCTCTCGTTAATTATATTTTACAGACCTGTTTTGTGCTTTCTTAGAAGTATAATGGAAACTTGAATGCAGGATGAATTGATTAGCTTTAGTGTATTTAAACTTGAGTTATTAAAGCTTTCTCTATTCAGTTTCAAGAAAGTATATTCTACCAGCACAGACTTTTCTTTTAATAAAAGATGGCTTAGAAATTATGTATTGAAGTAAATGTTCTGCCAGTTGAGAAAATAATAAAGAGGAAAGAGAATATTCCTCACTTTTCCACCAAAAGGGAGTTAATAGATGGCTCTCCTATATACTCCTGTAATAGGCATCAGCATGAGAGTTCCTTGGTATGTGATGAACAAACACAGGCAGGGTGCAGAAACAGGGATGCAGAGCACAGCAGCCAAATGCTTTCCAAAGGTGCTGCCTTGAAACCACCAAATGTTTGTTACAGGTTAACTGTCATACCATCAGGTCCTCTTGAAATGGAGATCACACAAGTTTTGAGATCTACCCTGTTCTGTGGAAGTTCTCTTTACTCTCTGTGGAATCAAGTCTGTTTCTGCAGTTTTTCCCTTTTCCCACCAGTTAGGAAGCACAGTCGATTGGGCACTAATTGTCTGTTGTCGTTTCTCATGCAAACCTGATGATAATGTCTGATCTGCTTTAACTGAGTCTGTACTAGTAACATAGGATGACAAACTGACTTCCTGTCTCATTATTCATCCCAGTCCCACAGTCCCTTCCTTTGCTCCTCAGAAGTGAGTGAAGCATGACTGTTGGTTTGTCCTTGAATGGTATTAAAATGCATAACATTTTAGGGAAGTAGGAATTGGAAACACTGTATGAGGCAAACAGTATGTATCACATCATATCAGCTGGTTGAAAAATGACCTGGGGGAGTCTTTTTCCTACTACCATTTCCTCAACTGAATTACTGCAGTGGTTAATTCTTTTGAAAATTTTGACATGCTTAAAAGCATATAATTTGCTGGTTACACATAAACATACAGTCCGTCATTGCATAGCTTTGACTTAAATTTAATTACACTGTCATTTTGAAATACTATTGTTGTCAAAAGCCTATTTTCTGGTTATTAAACTAGATTCAGATGATGCTGGAAGTTAAGTATAGTTGCATGACATTTGCTTCGTAGGGATAATCATGTGCCTGATTCTGATCTCGGCCGCCTCGCCTATCTAAATGCATGGAATTATTTAAGTTGGAAAAGACCTCTAAAACCATAAAGTCAATTCATTAATCTAGCACTGCCAAGTTTACCACTAAACTACGTCCCTAAGCACTACATCTGCATGTCCTTTAAGTACCTCCTGGGATGGTGACTCCAACAATTTCCTGGGCAGCCTGTTTCAATGTTTGCTGACCCTTCTGCTGAAGAAATTCTTCCTAATATCCAATCTAAACCTCCCTGATGGATGGTGATGCCATTTTCTCTTGTCCTGTCACTTGTTTCTGGAAGAAACGACCAACTCCCACCTCATTACAACCTGCTTTCAGGTAGTTGCAGAGAGCAACAAGGTCATACAATTGGCCTTGGCTCACTGATCCTCTGTATTACCTTCCTGCCCTCCAGCAGATCAGCATTCCTGCTCAACTGGGGTGCACTTAATCCCCTCATCCTGATCATTGGTAGAAATATTGAACAGGACTGGCCCCAGCAGTGAGCCCTGGGGAACACCACTGGTGGCCAGCTGCCAGCTGGATGTAACTCCATCCACCGCCACTCCTTGGGCCTGGCTGTCTGGACAATTTTTAGGTTTTTACCCGGTGAACTCTGCACCTATCCAAGCCATGAGCAGCCAGTTTCTCCAGGAGAATACTGTGGTAATCAGTGTCAGAGGTTTTTCTAAAGTGTTGGTGGACATCATCTACAGCTTTCCACTCATGCACTAAGTGGGTCACACTGTCATAACAGGAGATGAGGCCAGTCAAGCAGCACCTGACTTTCATGAACTCAGGCTGGCTGGGCCTGCTCTCCTGGTTGTCTGTATGTGCTGCATGGTGGCACTCAAGGTGATCTGCTCCATGTCCTTCCCCAGCCCCTAAGTCAGGCTGACAGTCTTGTAGCTCCGCAGATCCTCCCTCCAGCTTCTTGTAGCTGTGCATCCAATTGACTCACCTCTGGTCAGCTATGACCTCCCTGGTCATCCAGGACTGCTGATAAACGATGGAAAGTGGCTCACTGAGCACTTCTGCTGGTTCCTTCAGTACCTTTGTGTGGATCCCATCTGGCTCCATAGACCTGTGTGTGTCCAAGTGATGCAGCAAGTCACTGAGAATTTCTCCTTGTGTTATGGGTGCTTTACTCTGTGCCCTGTTCCAGTCATCTAGCTCAGGGGCAGGGTACCCAGAGAACAACTTTTTTATGACTGGACTGTGGCAAAGAAGGCACCAAGTACCTCAGCCTTTTCCTCATCTTTTGTCCCTATGTTTCTACTCATATTTGATAAAGGATGGGGGTTCTTCTTAGCCCTCCTTTTTCCTAGAAAGATTGCTTTTAAAAATTGTCTTTTAATAGTAATCTGTCACCACATTATGTTCTGTTTGGGTTTTGGCACTTCTAATTTTCTCCCTGTATAACCTTGCAATATCGTTGTAGATACTTACACTAGTTTCTGTATGTTTTAGAGATAAAGGCTTTCATTTTCTTTGGTTTTGTGCATTGATGCCACCAGCACAGAGGGTTTATGGACGTCTCAGATAGCTACAGAGTAATTTGACTCTAACTTGATGCTTTCTTGACAACTTTCTTCTTAAAATACTGCCCAAAAAAATGACCATATGTTTATCACCTGTCTTGTTTATTTGCTTTTGTCTAGTACATTGGGGGACAGGTTTCTCTTAAGTTCTTTGGCTTCTGTCTTACCAAAACTTAAATAAAATTAGAATTATCATATTACTTGTTGGTTTCTGCATTCCATTTGTTACAGTAACATAGGATATCTGGCTTTTAAAACACTATTATAAGAAATTTTCTTGCACTGCACTGTACTGTATGTTTTCTGTATGTTTTTTGAAGAGGTTTCTTTTTTCATCCAGTGTTCAGGTGGTGCTTGTTTTTGATGGAGGATCGGACTTGTTCCCATTGCATTTAAGAATAATTCATAATGGCTTTGTTCATTCATATGGCTAGGACATTATGACAGCATCTACTGATTTTTAACTTTTGTGCATGAGGGCATGAGAGGCAACTACATATTCAGTTCTTGTCCAGATGTTCAGTTGTCCCAGTATGTGGAAAAATTGGTGGAGCGATATATATTCAAAATAACTTAAGTTGGAAAAGGGAAAAAATGCTTCACATTTATTAATTGGGAGTGGGGGGTGGGGGTTGAGGACGAGAAAGAGAGCTGTCCTTGTTGCCCTTGGTTTCAGGATGAGGAAATTGAGAAGATGATTCTAGTTGAGAGGTCACAGAAGTTGGAAACTTCTCCTTTTGTAGGCTGTGACTGAGTTGTGTAGGAGGTGACCTGCACTATATAGACTGTCCCCTATTGCCTCCTTCTGGCATAGTGTCACCAGGTCCCCATGGTCCTGTGTTCCCTTGGAACAGACTTCACTGGTCATACCCTTGGAGACTGTTTGAAGCAGATACCTTACAATTTGTCTTGTACAATAACTGGCAAGTCTGACTTCAAGATACAATAGTCTCAGGTCACTAGATACGTTTAAGATAAGTCCTGTAGGCCTAATATTAAATTAATTTACTATGTTTGACATGTTGTTTCACTTGATACCAGTAGCTTCATTGAAATTACAGTGATTTTTACCTAGGAGCTAGGTGACCTCAGAACTACTATCTTAATTTCTGTAAAGGGAGAAAAAAATAATAATTTCAGAAGCAGAATTAAGAGAAAGTTCATTCATTGCTAAAAATTGTCTTACTAATAAAACCATGGAATTACTTGAACGCCCAGCTCTTTTAAAATGTAATATACTTTGAAATTTTTTAGAACTTAAATAGTCCAACATTTAGAAAAGAAAATAAGTAATATGCAAATAAGTCTCCAGTCATCAGCTAATAGAAGTAGATGTCTAACCCAAATTAAGGGCACAGTACTTAAGACTGGTTTCTGTAAATATAATGTGATTACTGTTTGGAGAGCCATAAATAAGATGTAGTATTTGTAGAAGAAGAGGTTAAGTCAAAAGGGAGTTCCGTTTAATATATTAAATGCCCTTGCTTGTGCTGGTTTTATCACATTTTTGTAGTTCATCCAGGGAAAAGTACTTGTGGCAGTTTGATATGTCCAGGATTTTTATCTAATCTTTGTTCTATATCCTGCAAATTTTAAGATACAAATAAAGCTTTTTCAGCTAAAATCATTTACCACGAAAGGTTACTTGAATGGTTTGCAGAATCATTTCTTAGAGATTATTATGCTGATAATTATTGTAGCAGTTTCTTATCTCTCAGATATGTTATTTTAACATTGTCTGTCTTGTTACTAAATGCATGGTTTTAGTTTTCTGCTAAGAAAATTCATTCCTAAGCCGTTCCTTCAAGTGCTGTATAGCTATAAAATATTTCTAAGGTCTTTGTGTTGCACAGTGATAAAGAAAAAAAATATTTTGGTGTTGATCACAGAGATAAGCAGTGATTATGGATGATAAACACTGCAGTTTCATTTAAGCCACAGTAAGCATCAGCTCTGCCAAAAAAGGCACGCTTACGCCTTCCCTCCTTTTTGAGCCTGGTACCAAGTGCTCATGAAACCATTAAATGAATGGGGTTAGCCAATTTATCTGGGGTAAACTTTCACTCCTACTCCTTTAGACTTTTTTCTGAGTGACCTTGTAGGCTTAAACAGAGCCATGCTGTCCCTGCTGTCTTCTCTCCTCTAGCAGTGAAATGCTTAGAAAATAGTGTTTGTTTTGATGCTTTCAAAGTGAGTGGCAAAACTTGGTTTTTTGCATTCCCACAGACTTATTTTGTAGTTTACCATTGAACATACCAATTGGTCTCAACCCAGAAATGTGTTGTTGGTCGTAGTGTGGCTCTCAGGCGTGGCCTGGTGTTTAAGAGTAACTTGATTTTTCTTCATGGTGTAGTGGAGGGTTACATGGACGCTGTCTGTCCCAGGTGAAGCTGCTTGGCTTTGTTGTAGTGTTGTTTTATTATTCTACATATACAAATGTCTACCATGAGCTTAGAATAAAATTCCTTTTTAAAAAGTCATAATGCTTAAAACTGAAGACAGCAGCACATCTTTTAAGGTAGATTAGCTGTAGAGCCAAGGAAACTGTTCTTAGAAGAATTATATTTTCCAAGAGGGAAATTAGTCTTTACCCAGGAAAAAAATGTTGGCTTTTTCTTTCTTCTTCTATTAAAAAAAAATAGTAACCACTTTGTTTGAAGTCTCCTTGCCTTAAGCAAAAAGCCAAGTTGACAAGTTCCTTCCAGGCAGACAGCCAAACAATCTCAGATAGATGGGGTCTCTCTGTGAGCTGCTGGCAAGCTGGGGAAAAATTGTTTCAATTCTCCCCAAATGTATTGTTTTCTGAAATTCTTTTCCTGTACTCTTCACTCTGTCCCCTCTTGCAAAAAAAGAAAAAAGAAAGAAAAAAAGAAACCACTACAACCTACCATCCCCTTCTAGTTACTCTTTTAAGCCTTAGTGGGAGTGATTTTTTTTTTCCAGAAGCTTCTGTTGTTAAGATACTTTTTCCCTCTGAGTTATGCTTAAGATTTTGTAGGTTTAGTTTTGCCCTCTTCTTTGAGAAGCAGAGTAAATTCTGTTGTTGTTACTTGGTGATGCTGTGCCATATTGTTTTATTGTATGTCACAGTTGCATTCCAGTTCTTGGTTTCTTGCCTTTTTAATTGTTTTCATCTTCTTTTCTCAAACAGTTTTCCCGTTTGTACTCTTTCCATACCGCACAGCATCCTAAATTCTCCAGTGTCAGTTTTGAGCTTGCTATCCTGCATTGGAAGAGCAGCTTTTGTTTGCTTTCACTACGCTAGCACAGTACCTGTTTTGTGATACCAGTTGTCTGTTCATGTACCAAGCTCTTAATCTATTCTTAGATAGTTGTCCCCTGAAAATTGGAGCTTTCTTTTGCTGAAGAAAGAGACTGCTTTTTTTGAGATGTTGTTTCCTTATTCCCTTTTACCAACTACTTAAACATGGATTACATTCTAGAGTATATATATCATATATCCACCTTGCTGAACAGTGGTAATATTCCTATTTGAATGGTGACTTTTTTTCTTTTTTTGTCTGACTTGTATGTGATACCTGATTTTATTTTTGAGTATTAAACTACTGACTATAAGTTGGTATCATCTCATTTCAAGCTTGTATATTGAATGTTACATACATATAAATGGAAAATAAGCATAAATAATGAAATGCAGTGATGTTACGAATGTGTACAAAGGACTAACATTTCAGAAACATAATTTTGTTATCCCTTGGTGGACTGTAAAGCTATTGTGGATTTGTATGTAGTATGTGAATCAATTTGTATATCCAGTATCAAAGAATTTATTACTCAAGTTCTAGGTAAAAAGGAATTCTAAAAAAATCTTACAGAAATGTACTAAACAAAACTTCTACTTTTCATGGAATATTTTTAATACAGGTGAAAACAGAGTTTATAGTAAAATAAACTCTAAATAAAAAGTAAACTATAGTGAAGCTATAGTTTATAGTAAACTACTCTGTCCAGTTTTTCCAAAGAAGAAACATGATTCTCCCTTATTCCCTGGAAAAGGAGCGCTGTTTCTGTTTCTCGTGTAGATTCTTATAACTCCATCTTGATAAAGAGAAAAATACACCTACAGAGAAATTATATAAATCCTGAATGGTTGCAATGTTCTGGGATCTGTAAATTACTATCTTAGTTAATTAGTCCAGTTCAGATAGTAATTTCTGTCTGCGGTGCATTTACTTGGAATGCACTGAATTAATTAGTACTTATTCCCTTTTCCTATATTCAGCTGGTTGCTTGCGAGGGTCTCAAATGTAGTGACCTTCCTGTGTGAAGAAATCTGAATTACAACAGCAGAATTGGTAGCTGCCTCAGTAAGCTCTGAGCATGGCTCGGTGAAGGATGGTGAAGGGGATGTTTCTTTCTGCCCTCTGAAGCTGGATCTAGCATTATAGTCTTTCTAACACCATTTAGTGTAGCCTTAGTTCAATTTTAAGCTATACCATCTGGCTTTGATTCCCAAGGGGCCATTATTTTTCTTGGAATCATTGTAGTTAGAGTGTTCTTCAGTGCTGACCAGTGCTCTAGGGAAGGCTGGCAGGAATAGTGGCTGCAAAGCTGTGCAGAAAACCTCCCCAAACTAGGAGAGGTTTTCTGCAAAGGTGCCACGAGGTATGGGTGGTTTATTTAGTTACAGAAGAAAGTTGCTGTTGCATGCAAGAGCTGCATGGAAAAAAAAAAAAAAGTTTCTTTGTGTGGTACATTAGTATATGGAATACATGGAACAGAAACTCAGGTGGAGCCTTCTGTGTTAGTATACATAACACAAGAGAATGTTATTCATAATTAGGAATTCAAATTGTCACTTAGGACTACAGTACATCTTCTGTTGACTTGTCATTTTTCTAACTATCCAGAAGACAAATTTTCAAGAGCATCCTACTGAACTGATATTACAGGAAATATCCTTTATTGCAGAACATATTGCCATACTAAATACCGATAAACTCCTCTAGTATTTAAACACTTAAAGACCACATTAAATCAAATACTGCTGCATTGGAGGCTTGGATGTCATTCAACAATTCCCAGGTACGATTTGAACTGCTCTGATTTTGGTTCAGTGCAGTGAGGTAGATTTATTGCTTTTGGTTGAACTTGGGACACTCAATGTGAGGGCACTTTTTTATTCTGGAAATAATAACTTTTGGAAGAGTTCACTTCCAAGTTTTCATAACATGTCCTAGGCATCAGAGCCAGCCTTGCTAAACTCAGGAGAAAGAAGGAGCAGAAGGAGAGTGCAAAAAAAACAGGGTCAGATTTTGGATAGAAAGGAAATTTGCTGGACTTGCTATTATCTTCTAATTAGACTGTAGAAGGAGCAACTGGCCTTTGGTACCCTGTAAATCTTTCCAATTTAACACAGTACAGATGGTTTTCTACTCATTTCCATATGCCCTCACTGGTTGATGTGTCCTCCAGAGGGTGGGGAAAATAATGTTGGGGGATAAATGGAGTGAAGCACTGGTGTGCAAAATGGAGCTGAGGCTGGGGAAAGGATGGAAGCAGAAGAATCCAGGTGATGAAGGCTGATGAATGGAGGGTGGAGTTATGAACCCAGGTGTCATTTAAGGGGGAGGGGAAAGCAGAGGTTATCCACAACCCTAGAAAGAGCAGAGAAACTTCGCATTAGTTAGAAGAGGAGGCAGAAGCAGCCCAAGGTAAAAAGGGAGATATCTTGGAATACTTTCAGATTGCCTCATGGCATCCAGTTTGAGCTAGCCATGGACATCTGATACCCACCTTATAGGAAATGCTGAGGACTAGAGCTCACCAGTATGAAATAAGTGGGCACGTAGTGCTGTGAAGCTTTTCTAGGAGAAACCAGCAGGCCTTCTTTACTCCAAAATGACAGCACGCTATCCCACATCTTCTGTTTTTTTGCAATTTAGGCTAAAAATGTAATTGTCAGAGTATTCAGCCAAGATCAGAACATGGACAAGGAAGAGCCTTTTGAAGATAAACCGATCTTCTAGCCAAGACATGAGGTTAGCTAGAGTACCTACAGCTGCACGTCATGACTTGTCCACTGTTTTGGAGGAAACATTGAGTTTGAGCACTAAGGATCCATCAGTGCCTGTGAAGTGGTATTAAAACCCACTGCTGCTTTTTGTTACAGGTGATTTAGTACAACCAATATTTTTTTCATTTTTTCTCACCTTGTGTGTCTCTATGTGCAGTTTAAGTGCATATGAAAACACCAACCTTAATTAAAGCTAGGAGAGGATATACCCAAAATGTAAATCTTTCCTGTTGTTGCAAATGCATTACAATGATGTGGCTGCAGGATGAGTGAGTTTGATCAGCAAGATAATGCATCACAAAACTGTTCCTTCTTTTTCTGGGCTCACTCTCTTCTGGGTCAGGTTAGTTGTTGATTTGCTGGGATCTGCTGTGGAAAAGGAGATAAATTAATGAGAAAAGAGGTGTGTCGATGGTGATGAGATAAAAGGAGGTCATAATTGAATTAAACTCTACTGTGTTAGATTCTCTGGTAGGTTTTTTTCCACCCTCTTTTCTCTCTGCAGCGCTTTCTTCCTGCTGTTTTATTCCAGGATTGGGCAGCTGAGGATCAGTGCCCTGCCATCCCTTGCCCTTGATGGCTGCTGCATCCCAGCGCTACCCAGGCACAGGAGTGAATTGTGCCGACAGTTCTTAGCTGGGTTGCAGATGACAGTGAGCAATCCCATTAACCTGCCAGCCTGGCTGCAGATAATCCTGGAGAACCAGGGCACCCAGTGCTGCCCACAGCTGCCATCCCTCACCCTGCTGGCTGCAGCTCCTGCCTGCCTGTAGGCACTGATGCTCTGGACAGAGGAGCAGCATGGCTCAGGTGCATCTCATTCTCCTCCGAGCTGCCTGCAGAGCTCAGAAACTGGCCTGTTTAGATATTTTTTTTCCTTCTTTTTTACCGTCTGCTGTGTTTTGGCAGACCTGTGAGCTGTGGCAAATATTATGATCATGTCTGCTTGCCTGCAGCTCTTTCTTGTGCACTGTGCTGCCTTTTGAGAAGTAGATTTTGTTTGGTTTTGAAAGTTAATGACATACGCCTCTCAGGTTGTAGAGAGAAGGAATTATTTAAGGTCCTCTGTGAGTTCCAGTTTAACATTCTTTTAAATAGGAAAGTCAGAATTCATAAAAGCACAATTTATAATATAAAAGCTATCAAAGTAGCAGTGCAATCTGTTAAAGTGTTTTAAAATTTGATTCACTGCAGTTTAAAATGTGAAATAAATGTACACTAATTGTTTTGAATGGAGATGAAGATGGTGTTTGAAGCCAGTCTTTAAAGGAATTAGTGAGATAGCACTGCAGTTAATGGTGAAGCACTATTTTCCTGTAATGGGCTAAGCAATGTTCTCTAATTAGCTTGCAAATTGATATTCAAATACAAGTAAACTGGCAATCAAATACAAGCAAAACATCTATGTAAGTAGACTTTGACGTCTGCATTTAGCATACCTGTATGAAAATTATGTGTGGGTAAAGGGTAAGCTCTTAGTTGTTTTCAGCATGGAGCTTTTATTCATGGTGGCTCACTGGTTACAGTAGGTAATTTTTCTAATTTAAGCACATGAAAAGAGGGAAAAGAAGTTCCTTTTTTTTTCCACAAGTGAGTGGCTTTTAAACATTAGTAACATAATACTAAGTGTGCATGAGTTTTTTTCCTGTCTTCATTTCTTCTGGTTTTTCTCAACTAGTTGTGCACATAAGATTTGATACATAAGATTTGATACATAGCTGAGTCAGTGGAAGTTACTCTGTTGAGTTTTCCTGGATTTGGATCATATTTATGTTCATTATTAAAATTATTGCTATATGGTGTAGCCATTTAATTTTCAAGCCTTGTGGCAGAAACTGGATGCATAAACTATTAGTGGTGTTTATGTTGTAAGGTTTTCAGTGGTATGTAATACAGGTTCTTAAACTTGAATCCCTGGTACAAGTAGGTTTCTACAAAGGAGAATCATAGAGTGGTTTGGGTTGGAAGGAACTTAAAGACCATCTAGTCCCCCTGCCATGGGCAGGGACCCTTCCACTGGACCAGATAGCTCAGAGCAGCATCCAGCCTGGCCTTGAACACTCCCAGGAATGGGACACCTGCAGCTTCTCTGGGCAACCCATTCCAGTGCCTCACTGCCCTCACAGTAAATTATTTATTCCTAGCCACAAAAAAAAAAAAACCTGGTGCATAAGAACTCTTGCTGGGAAAGGTAAACAAAAATCACACATTTAAAATTCGGTTTTCAGGGTCTTTTAAATGTCTGTATTTTCTGATCTATAAAACATCACTCACTCATTGATACCTCACATACTGATACCTTGCTAACTACTACCCTCTGTAAGAATATTGTTTACTGACAGAAGTGTGAACTGTATCAGTGGGTCAAGTATGTGACTTTAGCAACCACCAATATTCCTTCAGCTGTTACAGTGTTTGTTTAGCATCATCTTTTATGCTAAAAGTTCTTTGGAATGTACTTCCCTAAATCAAATTCTTGTCACTGTGCATTCATTAAATCCAGTTAATGTTTGCATAGATTTAGCTTTCAGTGCTGATTATTGTCTGAATTCTTCAAGGGGGAAAAACTCAAAACCAAAACAAACCCCCCCCCCGTGTTGTTTTCTGTAAAGCAGTAAGTATGCATTTTGTACCATAGAAATAATACATCAGTGAAAGTGTTTGACTTTCCAATTCAGTATGTGCTGTTCTGTTCAAATAACCCCAGTTTTCCTTTTGCAGTGCTTTAGTGCATGTATGTGCTTTTATAAAAAATTGATCAACTTGGTTCTCAGGGGACGGTTAGTGGGGGAGTATAGGTCCCTCAGAGGTCACAGGTTCAGATCAGTCTGTCATCTGCATCCAGTAACCAGTAACTTATAACTGCTTGGTAGGTTATGCTAAAGGAGCTTTCGTTGATTTGGTTTCTTCTGAAGGAGTTTTCTGTTGAAAAGGTACTTATTACACAAGAGCGGGAATACTGCTGAAATTAGTGGAAACTGGGTCAGCACATGTGGGTAGCGAGTGCTCATGTGTATGAAGGTAGCTGGAGAAGGTCAATATCACAGTGCTTTCCTGACTGGAAGAGAGAAGCACTGAAACAGATAGGAATTTTAACCTCTTGAAGTGCACTTATGCAGAGCTGTGATATGTTAGGGCAGTAGTTTTAACAGGTTGGGGCAAATAGCACATCTAGCATTTTAGGTACTGCAGGTGTTTTTGCCTATGTGTAATTGATTCAGTATGTTTACCAGAGCTGGAATGAAGTCTGTATCACACTGAAACTTCAAATACAAATTAACTGCAAAAGAAATCCCTCTCATCCTTTGTGTCACTACCCGCACTTCTGACCATGCCAAGTCCCATTTAATTAAAATCTTCTTGTTGTACCTGTGTGCCAATTAATTATTTAAGAATGATATGTGTCATTATTTATAAAAATGCATATTTTTTCCTCAGAGAAAGTGATTATATCAGTTGTTACCGCTGCAAATGATCTGGAAGTTATTTCCTTTTTCCAGTTTTTGAAACAAAGTCTGTGATTTACAGATGCATGCCAAAAAGCCAACATAGCGTGGCTAAATTTGAAGATTTTTGTTAGCCTTCAGTGAGTTTGCTGTTTAAAGGAAGCAAAGCCTACAAAAGCACAGGTGCACCTGGCTTTAGGAAGCAATTTTGCAGGAGACATCCCAGCAGAACGTGGCTGTTCCAGTCTGCTGGGCAGGTTATGGTGCAGTGATGAAGCCTGGCTTAAGGTGGCCAGTGTCTCAGTGTCTGTGGGTTTTATATTGCAGCTGATTTAAACCAAAAAGAAAAGTTATTGAGTCCTGACAGTATTGAGTTGTGTGTTCCTCACAAAACTCAGCAATAGTATACAAAGATTCTTAATTTTTTAAGCCCTGTCTGTCATGCACAACAGAGATAAAAAACTGAAGAAGATGTCTTCAAACATTTGTTCCTGTAAGTGACTATCAACCTTGAAAAGGTACCTAAAGTTTTTGTAGGGTAACCAAATAAGGTCCTGGAAATGGCTGCTTTTAAAGACTACTTGCTGTCTGCTCCAAGATGATAGTGTGACTTCTGATGCAAACAATTAAAAAATTGTGAATGCAAGCCTAGCGGATGAGCAAAGTCTTAAGAGCTATATATGTATTTTTTAGTAGCAATAACTTCTTGTAAAACCTTTACATCTTTGTAGAAAATGTGGAGATAGAGAAATAGTTTGGTAAGTTGTTACATCAGTGTTTTAATAATGTCTGTCAACCATGTATATTTATGATGCAGAGAATTTTCCAGATAATGAGTAGTGTCCAAATGTTACTGCAGGTCAAAACATGGGGGGTTTTTTTGTAGGTCTTTGTTTTTATTTGGTGTTAGAGTTCTAAAGTCTCTGTATTATTATTTTAGTAGGAATCTTGCTATCTTACATTTTAAAATTTTTGCAAGCAATGCACAGATCTGCATGCACAGGATAAATTTAAGTTCTGAGTGTACCATCCCATGAACTGAGAGAGAAGAAGGTCGCCTTTATGCCATAAATGCAAACTGTGTCAATAACATTGCTCATTTTGTATCACATACTTTATGTTAAATTTGCTAATTTTGCCAACAACAAAAAGTAATTTTTAAAAATATTTTATTGTATAATAATTGTTTTATTAACAGAATGATAATATTAGACAAATCTTTAGAAAGACCTAGAGATGCCAAGGAGACAGTGGGGTCTTTAATACTCAATATGGGACAGACAGATGGTTTTAGGTTGTTTCAGAATGTGCCCAGTTAATTCTGATAATGTGATTGGGGGATTAATTCTCATTTATGCACAGTCTGAATGCATGTGGATGAACATGCTATAGCTCATCTTTTTAACTGATGCTCCTACTAAACATTCAAAATACGTTTTTCTCACTATAGTGAATATTAAAATTCAAGTTTATCCTATAAAAAATTTTTGCTACTGGCTGCAGAATTTTTAGTGGTTCTGTCACTTGAACCATCAGGTGTTCAGAGCCCTCTGAGGTGGGTATTGCAGGTTCCAGGCACTATCTGTGGCTCTTAAAAAAAAGTTAAATCTCTGTGATTGAAAGACTTAAAGAGTGCTGTCATGGGGGATATTGAAAATGGCTGGGAAGATTAGAAGGCCAGTTTGGAAGACTGATTGCCCCAAGTTCCCTCATTTCAAGAGTAACAGTTCCCCTTATTTAGAGGCTATAAGAATTGCAGAGCAGCATTGGCAGCTCCCAAATAGAGAAGCATATCTTGCTAGTGAGAGACAAACATAAAACAGATGCACATTAAAATAGGGTTTGCTGATAACAGTCCTGCTTGTGGATAACAGTTCTGCTGTGATAATGGTCCCTACTCTGGGAGAGTGCCTTACACTCCCAGACCCAAATGCATTGGGAAATTTTGTGCAGAAGCATTTGCATTCCTGTGGATGGGGTGGCTAAATTAAAGTTTGGTCTCTGTTTTTGGTTCTGTACAAGGTAGTAGGACCAAAGAGGTGTGGGCTGGGGGTGGGCTGAAAGAGGTGTTTTGATGAGGGACTGAATGGTACAGCTTTCCTGATGTGAGTCACACCCCGTGTGCATCTTCCCTGGTGACAGAGGAGCTCAGGCAGATTTTACTTCTCAAGTCTAAGGTCTAAATTCTGTATTGGAACAAAGTGATCTAAACTACCATGGGAGAGGGCAGTCCCACATCTCTTCCTAGCCCTCCCCAGAGGTCCAGATGCATGTTTTGTCCTAGGTAGAGTGGTCTTGCAGCCTCAGTATGAATCAATGCATTGATCTGATCACATGGCAGACTTCCACTGAAGTGAAAGAGAAGTGATATTTCTGTGGATCAGTAGGATGACTGAACTTGTCCCATAGCTGCACTGCAGTGGCTTCTGGGAGAAGAGGGATGTGGGACCGTGGGCTGCAAGACCACATCTTCTAGAAGGATCTTGTGCCTAAACCATTTTAATTGTCATGCCAGAAATGCATCCTAGCTGTGTTAGTAAATATTTCTCATTTTTTACTGAGATCTTCATCTCTCACTGGCCAGCCATACTGCTTTGCTGTCCTTTTAGATCTGCAGAACCAGGGTGGTTGATTTGAGCATCTAATATGCAAATCAGATGACCTTTTCACTGTGATTACTTCTTTTTAATGAATGTATAAATCATGGGTATTTTCACCATTAGCTCAAGCCCTTCTGTGAAATATGAGAACGATGTGCAGCATTTTAATCTTCAGTCTGTCCAGTCTCTCCCCCTGCCTTCCCACACCTCCACACTAACAATCCAGCAGTAAACCCCTAAGTAAGTGGCTGTGTCTCCAGACAAGAAGAGTCACAGGCTTATTGCAAAGACAAAATGAAGCAAACAAAGCTGATTACTGTAGCTGTAAGTCGTTTTTGCATGCGATCCCTGTTGAACTCCCTTTTGTCACCTGGGGTGATGTAAAACATGACAGCCTACCAGGGCTGCTTCAGGGGCTTCAGTGGCATTCTCGGTTCCTCAAACTCTTCCATGTGTAGAGATTTGAGGGCTAGCTCTGCTGGAGTCTCCTGCTGTAACAGAGGATGCTGCAGCCTCGGTGTAGGCATGCTGGCTCTCTGCTGGAGGCTGCCATGCTGCTGCAGGGCTGGTGACACAGGCTGCCTGTCTGCACTTTGCCTCGGAGGGTCAAAGTCTCCTGTGAATTATTGATAAAGATGTGCTGACACCAGGGCAGCAGCAGAAGGACTAGAGCAGCACAAGGATGTGCATGGCCTTCTGTCACTGTCCTTAGCAAAGTCAGGATCTGGGGTTGGAAGTGTTTTGTGCTGGGGAGGCAAAAGAGCCCCAAGGCTCTTGGTCAAACGGACCTTTGAGGATGTCTTCAGGAAATGGTCTGCAGTGCTTTCTGCAGTACATTCCTGTGGTAGCCATGCTTGCTGCCCTTCTGCTAAGGCTGAAGTTTTGTTCTAGGTGTATGTACTATGGCACTTGGGGTTTAAAATAGATACATTCTCTATGACTTGTAATAATCAGTTTGATTAAGTTTGGGATGAAAACAACAGGAATGTTTTCTTTTAAGCTGAAGGCTGTGACTTGTTTTGGACAGCACATCTAAAGATTCCCGTTAAGGGAGGAAAAAAAAGCAAACCCAAGCAGCCTTGTAAACTGTCTACTACGAAGTTCTTTAAATAGCACAATCTATTTCTCCTCTTAAATTAGTGGTCAGCTTAAAAGTAATTCATCAAAACCAGTGGATTTACATAAGTACGTGGTATAAGAAAGATGAAAACCAGGTCTGGAGTTTCTGAGAATACTTAAAATTCAAGGCAGATCTGGCTAGTCTAAAATCAACCACAAACTTCGTAAGCTTCTAGTATTTATAGGTTTGAGCTTTTCATTATTTTTTTTATTTTGGAATATCTCAGCTGGAAAAGGGAAATTCTGTAGATCTGCTATGGATCTTGCATTCTAGAAAAGATTTGCAAGTTATTTTCATGTATCTTAAGTGAATGTTACGGGGAAGGACAAGGATGCTGGTTTTCTGTTCAGGAACGAATAGGAGTAAAGGTGTATCTTGAGGTTGTTGTGTGTGATAAAGAGAATGTATTGGATGGCATCAGTGTGTTTCTTCAGATAAAGATATTTTGATACCTGATTTTATTATAATCTGACCCAGTGGTCAGGACTTTTTTGCTTTTACTTACAGTTTACATGTTTTCCTAAAGAGCTGGATGTTTGTTAGTACCTTTTCTTTTTAATATATTGATGTGCAGTTGCGTAATCTTAACATCGAAAGTTATGTTAGTATTTCCTGCTGGTTTACATGGATTATTTTTTTATTTGCCCTTGACTTCTAATGAGCCTATGAGCTACAAGCTATCTGTGTGCCCATGGGCAGATCCTGATTCTAAAAGTAAAAACTGACGGCTGTGGCCAGAGGGGGCTTTTCAATGCAATACAGTGTGGCTTTGCCAATAATTTTAATTTTTCTAAGCAGACTTTAAGCGGGGGGGAGAGGCTTTCATTGTTGAATCAAAAATTTAATTAAGACATTTCTTTTTTATTATTTTTTGTACGTCTGAAATATTTTGTGCTCTTATGAGAACATTGTGAAAATAAATCTCCAGTATTTAGACAGATGCAGTACAGAACAATTTCCTCATCTGAATTCAATGACTGCCTGCCTTGCATGGGTGAGTACTTGTCATGGTGCAAAACTGTAGAAGTAGACTGCTATAGTGAAAAAATAGAGCAATTTTAGGGAGTATTAGGAACTTGGAAATGTTCAGCTTTTCTGAAATGCTATGCAAGATACTGAATATGAATATTACATTTTAAAAGTAGCAATTTTATTACACTTGCAACATTGAACGTATTAAGCAAAGATCAATAAATAGCTCCTGATAGTTAATGTGCATCTTGGTTTTATTGCAAGTATTCCATGTGAGGAAGGAGGAGAACACAAGAAGATAGAAAATTATTTGATTGAGTTCACCATGAGCTTTTCTTTTATTCCAGGTCACAAGTTGGGGACTTTGTGACATGATAAAAAATGGAAATCTGTAGTTCCTGCATACTTGCCATTAAGATTGGTTATTAGATGTTGCTTCTGTAACTTTTTGAACTTCAGTCAAACTGCAGTAGATGTGAAAACAAGGGACATCTGTTTTTCTTAAAGGGTAAATGCAGTATCTCAATAGCAATTAAATTATATAGGCTCAGCTCTCGTTAGATGAATTGTTTTGAGTTTTTCTCCTTTACATTCTTGAAGTGGCAGAAAACAGTGAGATTTCATCATTTACTGTAAGTACAAAAGCTGCGTTCAAAGCTTGAAGTGAATTTTGCTTTCTAGAAACTGGTGGTTAATACCAGAGATGATTTGTGCCATGCAGTGCTGATTCTAATGTAGGAACTGCTCAGAACTACAGGGAGCATCACGCTTTTTTTTGGGAATCTTTCCACTTTCCAGTCACTGATGCAGTAGGGAGCAAGAGCCCACATCCTATTGTGTGTCACCAGAAATGCCAAAGGTTTATAGGTGATTTGTAGGTAGAGTATTTGCTTGTAGGAGAGTTTGGATGGAAGATTTCACTGGCCAAAAGGGTCTGTCCCTTTGCTCTGCCACCCTGCTCCCTTGGAGCATTTACTGAGTGCTTTCTCCATCTCTATGTCCTTATGCTTAAAGTTTCTTATCCCTAAATTTCAAAAGTAGTAGTTTTGGGTCTTTAGAAACACTTTTAAAGTGGTATGACATTGAATTAGGCAGGAAGTGCAACCTTGGAGGAACAGGTTTTTTAGAGCAGAATGTCAAGAATGCTTTAAAAAATGTAGAGCAGTGTTCACAGTTCAGAGCAACTAAGCATGAAAACTTGCCAGTAAAAATCTTGAGATTGGAATGGGCTTTTCAATAATGCAATAATTCTGCCATCTACTAAAGCCTTTGATTAAAAAAAACAAAAACATACCCCCCTGGTTTTATATAATGTGTTTTGCAGCCTGTGTCTTTTGTTTCATGGTGTTGGGAAGCCCGGTAAGCAATACCAGTTATTGACACCTAGTTCAGTTTTTCATCTCCCGTGGTGATCCTTCGCTTCTAAAAGGATATCATCATTGTATATGGGGGAAGAGTAGCGTGTGGATTAAAAATTATCTCACTAGAGTGGGTGTAAGGCTAGTTGGAGTGCACCAGGTTGCCTTTACTGGGATATTTTCTTGAATGTCCTAAGTCATCACTGTTTGTCATACTGCTTGGCTTTGCATCATTGGTCAAGGTAGCTCCTGTCCTGCGAGTCTGAAGGGCTGATCTACAAAACCTTTTGTGTTTTGTGCATGTGAGAAGGGAAGCTTTGGGGTCAGACAGCTCTGAATAGAACCACATTTACTAGGGAGGCCTTGCTTCCTACCCATGGGCATGGTGGCATTTGTGTGCCACAGGGGAGAGGACAGTGGCACAGTGTACCACCAGTTCTACCAAGAAAGGCTAATCTTTATCCAAAGAGATCAGAGCTATTCTCCACCCTTGCACTGGGAATGAAGGCACAATAGCAATCTTCAAAGTCTTGGGAGACTTGAGATGAATTTTTTAAAAATGCATTTTAAAAAATAATAAAAAGCAAGTATCAAAGGTGATCTCTATATTTAAGAAGGGTCTAGCTGTAGGATAAGCTTCCAGAGACCATCTGAAGTAGAACAGCCTTTAAAGAAAAATAAGTATTTTCAAAGAGCAACTCTGTTTCACCCAGAAGAGACAGTGTAAAGAACCCTCACAATAAAGTTTTCTTACATATTTGGGTGAAATAGTCTTTTATAAAGATAAGTAAGAAAAATGGGGAAATCTTCCTCTCCTCAGCAGAGCTGGAGTTGAAATACTCATTGAAGACAGATTTTGGTAACTGCTAATCTTTTGCTGGCAGTATTTTCATTGTGGGGAAAGCTGAGGATGGTGGTTTAACCTTTTACTTTCTTTTTCCTCTTCTTTTCTTCCCCTCTATTTTTTTAGCCTTTATTAATCTAGTGTTAGGTTTTGGAGAATTAAGATTTTTGTTGCTACCAGGTACTTTCTGTTCTTTGATACAATTCTTACATTTTTGTCTTTGTTTTCTGCAACTTTAACAAAAAAAAAAAAAAATCTAATGAGTGAATTCAGAGAGAGACCAGAATGTGTACATGCATCAGTCTTCTCTTTGAATGCCACAGATACCGAGGCTATTTCTGGCACATGACTTAAGAGGTGTGGCAGTGAGCTGATGGCCCTTATCTCTGACTCACCTCTGTCAGATCTGATGGGACCTGGGCATGCAGAATGTGTGCTGCATTCCCAGATGCTGTCCTGCCACAGCTATGGGGAGGTCAGATGCTGGAGGCACCTCTGGTCATCTCCAGGCAGCTCCCAGGATGGTAATAGCAGAAGGTGTCTGTGGTTTATTTTGGTCCAGTGACTTTGTCCACAAAGCAGAGATAGGAAAATCAAAGAACTGCATGCCTCCAGGAGCCTGTAGTGGGTGTGATTTAAGTTATCTGCAGGGGACATGGTGTTCCATAAACTTTCATCATATGGATTCTGGCTGTACTTTCTGCTAGATCTACAATTAGCTGGTAATCATTATTGCTTCATGCATTAAGTGAAGTTAAGATGTAAAAGTGAAATTTTCAGTCAAAAGTAAAGCAAAAATTAAGACATTAAGGGAAACAAGCAGTGCAGATTTAAGTGCTGAATAGTTTTAGTAGCAGTGAATAGCTGAGCATGTTTCTGTGGGCATCCTTTACAGCTAAAAGAGGAAGAATTGGGGTCAAATCCTGCCATGCTGGATGAACTTCCTTGATTCTCCACTGCCAGAGTCTGTAAGATAAAACAATCAAACATGCAAAGGTGACACAAAAAATGCTGTTAAAAGAAATAAAAAACCTTAATTAAAAAAATCATAACAATGTGAGTAAAAGTCTCATATTTCCCATTTGTTTGTCCATCTATGTAAAATAATGTAGATCTAGTAATTTAAAGTTACCAGACACTGATACAAGAATCTTTGGTCCTTAAAGGGTTGGACTTGACATTCAAGCTGTCAGTATCCTTTGACTAGTAAATTAACACAAAGAAAATATTTAAGGGGTGGAGAATACTACATTGAGGGTACAGCACCCTTAAGTTGTTACTTTTTATGTACTAAAACTAGAAATTGTGACAGTTCTGGCAGTGGGATTGAACTTCGACAGCAGAAATTTTTAGTGGGTGTTGAGGGTTTTTTTGTCTGCTGTGGATCCAGGTTGCTGCTCAGATATATTGCCCGGGAACATGGGGGTGGATGGCCTTAGAATGTTGTTTCTTATACCAGCTGAGCAATGCTAATTCTGTAGAGCCTTCTTTGATGTTCCATTCCCTAAAAGAAGGCAACGCTCTCCATTTCTCATTGCTGGACCTGTGAACCACTGGCAAGTATGGTTCAGAGGTCTCATATAGAATTAATACCTGAGGCAGTTAATGTTCCACTGCATTAAAGCAAAGTTGGTCTTCTATCAACTTTTTCACTCCCCAAGAGCAAAGAGGCTTGAGTTGGCACACTTACTTGCCATCTGAAGTCTAAACAGGGATGTGGTCAAGAAGGAAAGTTAAGAGGAACATGTCAGGGGTTTAAAGTTCTTTCATGTTTTTCCAGACAGAATTTTGTTAGGAAGGATCTTTGTGGTGATACTTTTTTTTGTTTGCAAAGCTCTCTGACAATGAGAAGCCCTGGGTAGTGCAGGCTGTCATTATTGCTGTCCGTGGTCTAACCATTGCACAGTATGCACATTTTGTGATGTCTATAATCTTCTGACAGGCCAGCACTGTTGAAATGCCACGTAAAGTTCATTCCATCCTTTATACTAGTTAGCTGAATTTTCTTCAGAAAGATGGTTTTGCTTCGTGGCAAACATTGGAAGGCATTCTCTAGTGTTTTCTGTATGTAAGAACTAATGACAGTGTTACCAAAATAGCCTCAAACTTTTGTGTCATCTTGCTCCACTCTTCATTTGTTTTCAAAGTAGTTGCATTAGGCTGAATTGACCTTTTTGACTTAAGTTTGCTCCATGCAACAAGAGGCTCTGGAGTTACTCGAAGGGCTCTCAAATCTGTCTTCCTTATACTTCCACTATATCCATACCTCACTGAAAACAGGACCCAGCCCTACCCCTTGCACATTTTCATCCTGCTTTCCTAAATGCAGACCCCAGCATTGCTTTTGCCACAGTTCCTGCTATTGTCCTCTTCTGTATCCCCAACCTGCTGAACCAGAAAGGCCTCATCTTTCAAGTGTGTACCTCAGATGCACCTTTGCTTCAGCTTTTTTGTTCAGGTTTGAGCAGGTTCCCATTGTCACGCAGCAGCTGACAGTCTTGTTGTGCATATGCTCAAGTGGTGGTACATCCAGAAGGCGGAAAACTGAATGCTACGATTCACTGCTAGTTTATGCCAAAAAATTTGTAGGTGTAAGGTATGTATTTGAGTGCTATTTATTTTGACTAGATCACTCAGTGGATAGACCTTTCCGTTCCTGCACAGTCTTCCCATCTTTTATGCAGAGCCTTGTGAAGTGTGTGTTATTGGGAGTTGGGATATCAAACCCATGTGAGTTTTGTGTGCTGAGAACTGATCATCTCATAAGCTAGTGGAGCAGGGATTGGTTTAAGTTCTTCCTCAAGAGTTATATGTAAATGATGTGTTGAATAGTGAAATTATTCTTTACAAGACATGGTGTGCATTCTTGAGAGTGTAATGAAAGACCAGAAGTTCAGGAATTACATAGCAGAGAGGCATAAATGGTTCTGCAGGGATAATGAGAAGTTATGCCACAGTTTTCTCCTGCTCTTTTGGGATGTGGTGCAAGACCAAAGTTAACTCATTTTCTCCTAAGCCCTGTAATTTATCAAGTTACTTAGATGTTTGTGGTTTTCCTTTGTAGGATGCCACTCCATGAGATGGCAGTGCTCAAAGGGCTGTGCTCATTCTTAAAGGGAGATTACAGGGTGGGGAGAAGTGGCATCTGTTTAAAAACAGGGAGGGCAATTCTGTCCCCACTTTTAACTTTGCAACAATGATAAGGCTGACTAGACTGAAGTCAGCCTACATTTTAAGCTGGTGATATGGTGGGGGAGGACACTCTTGACTGGTTGATTATACGCCAGAAATATCCAACATGACCAAGATAATATAAGTTTGAAAAGTTTTTAGATAAATACTGTACATTCTTATGGAACAAACAAAGCACGAAAGTCCAATCACCTCACCTTCATGCTGATTTTAAAAACCTGATTTTTTAGAAAATCTGGGTCTGGCTTTGCTGTCGTAATCTCTCCTCATGAGCTAAAAGATTTGGGCAGCAGCTGTGTGGTGAAGGCCTGAGC
>VYZP01023267.1:0-11410 GCA_013400635.1 Hypocryptadius cinnamomeus | reverse complement strand
AGAGAAGATAAATACATTTATTTTTTCCCCTCCTTGCCCTCTCCGTACATTTGTCATTATACATGAAATGTGCGACCCGAACTAGTGCAAAATGCTACTTGCACCCAGCAATGCCTGTCTTTTCCTTTAAATAGGGAAACTACTTAATACACAGCACGGTTATAGTTGCAGCGGGCCCAGGCAACTCGAAAGCACGCGTTAAAACAAAGGAGACAACATACCTTAAAAGCAGCTCCTCATTTCTCATAGTAACAGCGGATTTGGGACAGCGCATGCTTTCTGCACCGATATTCTCAACAAAAGCCAGTTCAGAAGTGCGCTCAAACATCAATGCCACAGTAGCTACTCACTAATGGCTACTCTTTCTCTCTTTCTCTCTCTAGTCAGACGCTGAGTGGTGGAGCAAAGGGGCCCCTGCAGATTCACTAAGCAGAAATAATCCTCTCTGACAAGTTATGTTGTCTGGGCATATTTTACATTAATGCACTGTGCTGCCTATAGGGGTCTTGTTTGCGTTCACTCTAGCCTAGCTGGTGTTGGCTCTCCTAATTACCAGCCAAAAAAAAAAAAATTAGCAACATTCCCCCCCACCCCTCTGCCGTTAAAACAGAAATAATAATGTATATATATATATATATGTACACATACATATCTCTGTGTATAAAACTGAAAGAAAAGGGGGGGAATCTATGGGCATATGAAGAAAAGCTTTCCCCCTCTGGAAGGATGCATGCTTGGTATGAATCTTTTGTTTGCCCTGCGAACTCAGTGAATACAGTGGCAAAGAGATGCTGTGGCTCATCAGGCTTGTGCACTTTAAGGGAATTGGGTTAGAGGCTCTTTCTGGGGCTCTGGAGTCGCAGCTGGAGCTTTTGCTCTCTCCCTCCTTCCCTTCCCTGTTCAAGGCTGAGTGGCTTTATGGGACCTGCCAGCTCACATCAGAGGGATTGGGGAGTATTAATGCAGGCATCTGGGGATCTTCCTCAAGTTTTCAGTTTTTCTTGGCAATTTTAACCCCCGAAAAACACAAGTCCAAAATCCCTCCAATTTTGACCCCTCCAAAACACAACTCGGTTACCAAGTAACTGAGTTTGTTTTAACCCAGACCCTCACGCTTGGCTTTGGCACAGTTCTCGCAGATGGGGAAGGATGTTGCATTATTCAATGACTTACTCACTTCCTATGCATGAAAGGAACTATAGAGTGTCACAGATTTCAGAGAAACAGCCTCTTTGGCCCTATTTGGGAGATCCGCCATGTGATTTGTAGGAGCAGGTTGTGGTCTTCCCAGTTGCCAAGGTAGTCAAAAAGAGGTTTATTTTCACATCTTGGTTTCAGCTTCTGCTGGGTAAATCTTTAAACCATGCAGGAGGATGGTTGGATTTTTTTTTTTTTGTATTATTTTAATTTATTTTTTTAAATGTACATCAGATACTTGAGCAGGTGCTTATTTAGTAGACTGAAAAAGTCAACAAGTCCTTGATGCTCTTTTCAGTCAAAAGCTTTTCTGCACCACTGTGGCAGTAAAATGCATCTTAAAAATGACTGTAATTTCCTCTCAGGTCATGTTAACTTAAGGAGGTGCAAAACTCAATAAACACGAATTGTCCAAAATTGACAACTTGTCAAAAAGTCCAGTCAAGCTAAAAATTGATCTACACTTCAAAATTTGAATTCAACTTTCATGAGCTTTTGGCTATGTCTGTGGCTGGTCCTAAGCTCTTTTCCTACATTATATACTACGGCCTTAAAATATACTGCTATGAAGTCCTGATGCACTGCTACTGCTGCTAATTCCTAAGCAGAAGTTGGTATTTAGGGGCTTGATCTTTAAACTTGAGTCTGGGAATGAAGGCAAAGAGAGAGCAATCACCAGGATAAATAGACTGGTAGCAAGATCTTGCCTTTCTGATGGCAGCTGTAAACTTCTATTAAGGTCATAAATTGTTTGCAACAGAAACGATCCCTTTGTTCTACACTTCTCATTGAGCACTGTGAAAGCTTGGGATTAGTTTCAGTCACTCTGATATAATATTTGTCAAATGACTAAAAGACAAATTAAAAAACAAACCTGGACATAATCTATTTTTAATAGTGTAGAGAGAAAGACAGCATCTTAGGAAACATGGATATCATGAAGGACTGCAAGTTATGGGAAGACAGGTTTCAATTTGCTTCCCTTTTCATCTGCAAAACATGACTGGGATTCTAGTTGCTCTTGCAATAAAAAATAATAAATCATTTTAATGATTAGCAAGTCAAACCAATTCCATGTTAAAATGTCATGCTCCAAGGTCAACTGAGACAACATAGCTTGTACTTCATGCTAAAAATATCTGAACAGTCATGGAAGGCGGCCAGGAAAATACTCAACCAACATGACAAATCCCATACCTCCTGCCCCAAATACGAAATCCATTACTACCATTTCAGGAATGGCCACCAGCACTCCAGATTTCAGCTCCTTCACTGTTCACCTCCAAATGACTTGTGCCCAGCCCAGCTCACGGTGGTGCCCGGGCTGCTCCAGAGCACTCGCGGGCTGCTGAGGCTGATGTACGAGCAGCAGCAAATGCCAGAGCGTGCTACAGAGCACACAGCTGAACGGGAAGTGTCAAACAGCCTGATGAACTGCTACAGTTTTCAGAAAATATGGCAAGGATCAGCATCTTAAGACACTACCAGCTGAGGGAACAAAGCTTTCTTTTCAGGCTGGAGCAGAATGGCTCACACAGAGCCCTTTGGTGGGGAATCAATGGGCTTCTGTTGGGCGGCTCCACGCAGTTGCAAGTTCTTGATCATTTCTGCACTTAGAAAGAAGGAGAAGCAGCAGCAACAGGAGATAAAGTGAAGTATTATGTAAGGATTCATCTACAGCCAAAGGAATAAATAAAAAAGAAAATAAAAAAAAGAAAATAAAATCTACAAAGCAGTAACACAGACAGACGAAAAGAACCTACGCTTTCTATCACACGTAATGAAACGTCTGACAGAACAACATCTGCAGAGGGATCACAGCTGCTGAGGATGAGAGGGAATATGAGTATTATTTTTCAATTGTAAGATGTACTAAGCAGGAGTGCCTTTAAAATAATATGGCTGAAGGGAAGATTAAACCAGATGCACAGGGCTATCTGGCTTCTTTCAGGATGAAAGTCCAGCTGTGGGTTTAAGTTCAACATTTAATATGAAAATTGATTGTAGATGCATAACTGATATGCATATGTTGCAGAATGCTCTACGCAAATTACATACAGTGGAAATTTAATAATTTCATCACCCTGTATTTAATGGAAACCCAAGCCTTCCACATGTGGCCATGAGTTTGCTAAACCAATTATGTGATGCTGCAAATCCTTGAAAGGCAACAGGAATAACAATCATTTACACGAGCAAAATGATAAAAACTTCAGAGACAATGGCTAATTTATGACAATTAGAAGTGTTCCTACTGCTCTCTACTTCTAGTTCAAATTATTTCTTGACCATTCCATTTGTTTACAGTATTTTAAAGTATTCAGAAGCCCAAAATATCGTGGTGTTTTCCTACACTATAAAAGTCTTTCTACCAGCCAAGAGATGGACTAGATTTCATGACAAAGAAATGGTGGACAAATGTCCAGGACAATGGACCAAAAATCATGAGTGCAATCATGAGAGGAATAGAAAGTTTTGATTCATGTCCCCATTTTACCAAGTGTCCCTGTGTCAGATCTCATGCAAACCAATTAACCTCTTGCTCACATGTCCATCTTTAAAATGAAAAAATCCAATAAACCCCAGAGCAGTGTGGCCATAATACAGAACACTGCAAGATGTATAAATCAGTGCTTTATTGTGGCTTGCACAAACATTTAAAATACCTCTTCTCTTCAGAAGAGGCACTTGTAGTCTAAGTCAGTTATCTCCTGTTCTGTGCAGTTATTTAGGCTCAAATCGCATTTGTTTTGTATAGGTGTGAAAAGCTACACTTTAATCTGATAACATTTTACTGTTTCAGGTAGTTAAATCCCACCTTTGAAGCTGAGCAATTAGTCTAAGCTAGTCATCTAGGGTTTCTCTATTGTCACTGAGGGGAGATTAGTTATACTAAAGAGCATTACCACATTCTCCACTGACTACAAAAGGATTAGATCCCTAAATTTTAAATGCATATATCAGGCAAGACGAATCCCCCCGAAGTGCCTAAAGCGAAGGTGAGAATTCCCATGTTCCTGTTTCAGCATCACCAGCATGTGCCCATCCCTGCGCTCCACAGCACTGCCTAGCCCTGGGCACCCTGTGGCTGCTGTGCAAGGGCACCTCAGACACCTTGAGCCTGCCTGGCACTTCCAGGTAGAAGCAACCTGCCTGCAGGATGTCTGCAGCAATCAAGTTGCACCTGGTGAAGACTGCCAGGTCTGAAACAGACTGGTCCAAAGGAGGGGAATGAAGATGCTCACAGGGCTGGAGCACCTCTCCTGTGAAGGCTGAGAGATCTGGAGTTGTTTCCTCGTGGAGAAGAGAAGGCTCCAGGAAGATCTAACAGCACCTGCCAGTGCCTGAGAGGGCCCACAAGAAATCTGGAGATGGACTTTGAGCAGGGCATGTTGTGATAAGACAAGAGGGAACAGCTTTACATGGAAAGAGGGCAAGTTTAAATTAGCTATTAGGATGATATTTTTTACTGTGAGGTTGGTGAGGAGTTACTGCAGGGACTGGAACAGGTTCCCCAGAGAAGTTGTGGCTGGCCCATGCCTTGAACTGTTCAAGGCCAGGTTGGATGTGGCTCTGAAGAACCTGGCCTGATGGAAGGTGTCCTTGTACATGGCAGAGTAGTGGAACATGATGATTTTTAAGGTCCTTTCCAACCCAAACCGTTCTGTGATTCTATTCATTTGCAAACCTATGCAAAGTTTGAAGTAGAAAGGAAATTGGCCCCAGCTTCAGAAGTGGAATCTTTCCAGCATGCTTTCAGAAAGCAGACAGTTCATTTAGGTATCTTCTCCTAAAATCTAGAATAATGAGCAACTCATTGCCTGCAGCTTTTGTGTTATTGGAAACAGTGGAACACAAGCCCAGGTATTATTGTTAGAATCATTTTACTCTGGATCACTTAATTGGTGAATATGAATAGCAAAGAATTTTCTGTAACTCAGAACACTGTATCTCATCACACTTTACCTCTGCTGTAATTGAAATTTTTGTTCATTTTTACCTAGAACAAATCATCACACTTTTCTCTCTGCTTCCTCTGTTGATTTTGGGTTTTGATTATACAGCCTTTAACACAGTTGCAGATGGGAGATCAATTGTTGTCCTCAGCTCCAGCGATCAGACATCTAGGTGACAATTTCTATGAGGAGAGCAGAAAATCTGTGACATTTGCTATTTGAATTATGCACATGCATACAGGTGGAGATGTTTCTTTCCTTTGCTGTTCCAGGCTAGGAAAACACAAGTCACAGAGACTCAGATCCCCACTTCTAAGTATCTAAATACAATTTCATGGTGAAACCATATTGATCAGCTTTAGAGCCATTCATGCAGATGTGGACAAGTCTTCAGGACAGGTACTACCTCTGTATACCTTGTGTGTTTTAAACGTACTCACAGTATCTTTGGGCTCAGGAAAAGGAAGATTAGTCTCAAGCTCTTGCAGTGAAGATACAACAAATCCCTTTTTTTTTTTTTTTGGCAACAAAACCAGTCTAAAATTTGGCCCATCTCCTTTTGTCTGCTTTGGTAGATATTTTAGATTATATGCCTAGATTTTCTGTCTGAGTCATAGGGATGGCAATTACTGTTGGTCTGCATGCTGCAAAAGGTCTTTTCTAACATTTTTCACTTGGGAGTATCCAAATAGCACCATGAAAATTAAATAGCACAGACAGAAAACACAGGAATACAAAATGTTGTGTAAATGCTGAAGATTAATACTTGGACAGCAGAGGAATAGAAAGTTTTGCATTTAAAGCATATAGCAGGACTGGTACCCACTGCTTGTCTGCAATAGAAGAGGTGTGTGCTGCCTCCCTCGAGCATTCAGCAGCGCTGACTCTGCATCTCAGCATCTGGGAGACAGAAGGAACAAGCCTCTCCTATCCACCTAAAAAAAGTGCTCCATTGCTTCCCCCACCCTTGACGGAGAAGGGGGAAAAACCCTCAGTTTGTGCAGTTCACAAATTCTGACAGAGAAATGCACTTCAGTGTGTTTTTTAAAGACAATACATCACTTGAAACAACTTACAACTGGCCAGGCTGTGGTTTCAGACATGGCTACTCTACAAAGGAAATAAAGTATTTGTAAAGTTCTACATGTCATAAGAACATCTGGCCTGCAACTAAAGGGAAGGAGGAGAAAGCTGATCAAAAGAGTGAAGAGTAACAGAAGAGGCAACAGAGAACCAGATCTGAGAGAAAGAGAGAAAAGGCAGAGAGAGAACAAACACAGCTGGTTACAGAACCATTTATTTTCTGCTTTAATTTAAAATCTATTTAAAGCATAAGCAGAACCTGCTCTGTCTAAACAGGAATATCTTTATTTTGCACTTGTAGTAATGCCAAGATCATGACTCTAATGATGTGAGATATCAAGGACCTTGAGTTCTTGGGAGAACAATCTAAAGAAAGTGAACTTGCACAATATATACAAATGTATGAGCTGTTTGTATTAACACATATCAATGAACATGAAAAATGTTAATAATTACAGATGAGAATTTAATGGCTACTCATCCTCTTAAGCTAAAATTAGAAATAGAACCATTTAACATTTTTATTGAACCTATTTTAAAATGATCTTATGGTAATCTACACAGAAGGTTCATTTTACACATCCGTGAAAGGCATCCAACAAGTAGGGATGAAAGTGGATATTTAAAAACAAGCTCTCACCAGAGAGAGTGATGCTGAACAGAAACTCACATGCAAGTAAAAAAGAGAAAGGAGTCTAATTTCTGGGGTCTGGCATCTAGACAAGTGGATGCATCTACCAAGAGAACATTTGGCAATGGGAAGTGGGAATTGGACCTTACACTGTCTGTGACACGTGTCCAACATGAAATAAAGACTTATGGGGAAAACTCATCATCCACCAAGTTTCCTGAAAAGGCAGATAATATGGTATTGTCCTATGTGGAAGGGAACAAACTGCAAGTTGAATAATTCAAATCAGATGAATTGATCTTTGGTTGTAAATACTGGTTGAGAATGCTTGATTCATTACCTGGTAAAAGTCAGATTTTGTGTTTAAAAATGCTCTGAAGGGAAGGAAATGTACCACTTCTACAGAGTTGCCATAAAGATACGACTAATAGCTACATAATAATTTTTACTATTTTAAAGATGAATTAGCACAGAGACTTGTTTCCTCAGCTGTTATCCTCACTAATCAGTTTTATTTCATTATTGAATAATAAAATCACCACACTTTTTTAATACCTTAAACTCTCTACCTAACATTTTTTGTTCAAAGGATACTCTTCCTTTCTTCCTTTTTTGTCTTTAAAAATCTATTAACATTGATTAAAATGAAAGAGCTAGGATATAAATCTTCAGTTAGATTTACAACACATTTTTCTTTGACCTTTCTCATGTCATCTGACACTTGACAGTTTTGTGCAAGATGTTAAAAAATGACTAGTGATTTTTTTGTGATTCAAAAGTGCCCAAACTCAGAGAGTTTTGTAGGGCCTGTAATTCAGAGTTAAGATCCTGGTTTGTGGGAAGGAAGAAATAAATCAGGCCCTGTGAAAACACCAAGAAGATTGATGCATTTCAAAACCTTTGATGAAAACTTTGCACAAACTGAGATTCTAAGGCTAAGGAATTCCTTAAAATGTCAGAGCACAAATTTTTGAAGAAGGAAATATCTTTATTAAAAAAAAAAAAAAAGGAGTATCTTTATCAAAGATCTTCGTGAGGAGATTGAATGCACCCTCATTAAGTTCGCAGACAATCCTGAGTTGGATGGGAGTGTTGATCTGGTGGAGGGTAGAAAGGCAGAGCCTGGACAGGCTGGATTGGTGACCCAAGGCCAATTGTATGAAATTTGACCAGGCAAAGCCCAGAATCCTGTCCTTGGGTCACAACAACCCTACACAGCACCACAGACTTGGGGAAGAGTGACTGGAAAGCTGCACAGTGGAAAAGGACCTGGGTTTGCTGGTTGACAGCAGCTGAACATGAGCTGGAATGTGCCCAGATGGCCAAACAGGCCAGGGGCATCCTGGTCTGTGTCAGCAGTAGTGTGGCCAGCAGGACCAGGGAAATGATTGTCCCCTTGTCCTCAGCAATGGTGAGGCCATAGCCTGGATCCTGTGATCAGTTTTGGGCCCCTCACTACAATAAAGACATGGAGGGTGTGGACCATGTCCAGAGAAGGGAACAGAGGTGGGGAAGGGTCTGAGCACAAATCTGATGAGGAGCAGCTGAGGGAGCTGCTGGTATTTACTGCAGAGAAAAAGAGGTTCAGGGGTGACTTTCTCACTCCTCAACTCCCTGACAGGAGGGTGTAGCCAGGTGGGGTCAGGCTCTTCTCCCAAGTAACAAGGAACAGGACCAGAGAAAACAGCCTCAGGTTGTACCAGGGGAGGTTTAGATTGGATATTCGGAAAAACTTATACACAGAAAGGGTTATCAAGCGTTGGATCAGGCTCTCCAGGGAAGTGGAAGTCACCATCTCTGGAGGGAATTAAAAGGCATAGAGATGTGGGATTTGGGGGCATGGTTTAGTGGCGGGCTTGGCAGTGCTGGGTTAATGCTTTGATTCAATGATCTTTTCCAAGCATATAACCTATGATTCTAAAGTCAAATTTGCTTTTATTAGTCCGTCATGCAACTAAAAAAATGAAACATACATTTTTTTAATAGTGAGCCAACTGGGGAATGTTGTTTAAGGATATCTTGCTGAGATAGAGCATCAAGACACCAAAACCTTGCTGAAGCAATGGAAGCAATGCAAAAAGTTGGGTAAGTCCACTCACAAATAGCTTTTTGCCATGGCAGGTAGGCTGTGCACAGTAGCTTGAATCTTTCAGTGGATGGTAAGTGTAAATGTAAATGTATACTAAGCTACAGAGTGAGAAAATTCAAGAAAAACTAACCTGTCTCATAAAGATATGATTCCAGTTTGTGATCAAACTGGATCCTAATTCTGAGTCCCAAAGTAGTGTACTTTGCATGGCAAAAGACTTTGTGTAGCCAGTTCCCTCAGACATGCTTTGGTCTCATTAATGCCATTTAAGTTTGAGAATTTAGCAAAGAAACCCACAAGCATAATACATCCCATTGGACTTCCAATTCAATTCCTGTTCAACCCACCATGGATCTTCCTCTGAAGAGGCAAGAAGCATAGGTGAACTAGGGTCAACATCAGCATCTCAGCTGAGCATAAAAAACTGGATGTGAGGCCTCTAGGTCTACTTTGTCTAAAAACTCTGATTCTGGAATAATATCTAGGCAATGGTTGCAGGCATGGCCATGGCATCTTGTCTTAAATAAGCTGTGCAGTGATGCCTGTGGTTCTTTCTAACCCTGCTGCAACAAAGATATGTCTGAATTACAGATGGACAAGTGGCAGCTCCAAAGACCCTTGAGATTACCCTCTGTGAAAAAACAGGAAATACAAAAGACTCACTCTCAGACACCTTCCACACCACATGAAAGCAATGAATGCTTTTCATCCAAAGAAAAAGGTGTAAGATCAGCCATATACATTTTATGTACCACCTCACCATCACCAAACACCACCAGACTTCTTAGCATCTCATTTCCCATAATCAGATAATATTTGTCCAAAAAACCAATTTCTGTGTCATCAGCAGTGGGTTTCTCACAACACATACCATGTTGCTCACACGACAGGCTCGTGAATCCCCAGGAGACTTTGTGAAATGAAATGGCTGCAGAGGGAATGGCTGGAGGCCTGAAGGAGCACACAAGAAAATGAGTAATTTTCCTAAATTCCTTCCAGTAAGGAAATGCTGCAGAGCTGCAGAGAGATCTGTGCTTTTGGGATATCTGGCTGTGTTCTTGAATAATTTGGCACAACTCGTGGTCGGTGCAGGCAGCCCTGTGGGACCCTGTCCACATTCAGCCCTTCAGTGCTAGCAGAGTGCTCAGTGCTTCAGCAAAACCTGTGCTCTGATCATTGCAAGTGCCAAGAAGTCTGTTAAAGTGTTTATATATTGCAACATTAAATGCTTGGTAAATTGCCACATCATTTTGTGCTTTCAATGCTCTCAAATCCACATCATTCATCTTTCTCCTGCAAGGCCAAGCCCGGCAAACTTGCTGAATGCACTTAGCTCCAAATTAACACCCTGTAAAAACAGTTCCTCCCTTCTTCTCAAATGCTGTTATATGTAACATCTACACCCAAAGTTAATTTCTTGCTGACCTTCTGCTGATTAATGCAAATTAAATTACATGCTAATTGCTCCAAATGGTTTGCATGCAGCCCAGAAATCAGTTCTTTTTGATGGTGGTAAAAGATATTTGCGATTTTTTTACACAATGGTTACATTAAGCCATTGTTAGTCTTACAGCATCTTAAAAAGTCAGATAGTTTTCTGGCACCTTTTAGAAAGGAAGGGAAAAAACAACCTGGGAAAAAACAACCTAGGAAAAAACATTATTGAGTTCTGATCCAGTCTTGTAGAAACCTCACTTGTACCTCATGGGAGGAATTTTATGGCTTGTTCAGAGCTCAGGCTCCAAGATGCATTTTACAAAACCTTGAGCCAGTTTTGTTAAACCCGTCACTCCCTAATCCCCTTGTGCTTGTCAGCAGAGCACACAGGCACTTGATTTTGGACGTCTGATTTGATAAAGGGTGGGGGAAGAAGGGAGGGAAACAGGGACTGCTATTTTAGATAGATCCTACAATATTCTGGCAATTTAAGAGAGAACAAGGAATATTTCAAACAGTGATGCTGGGCAGAGAAGCTCTTAGGAAGTGGCTGTGTATTGTGTTCCAGGGTGTCAAGGTTGTTTTGGTACCAAGTCTAAATCCCAGTCATCAGACCTGATGTTTGATGCTTTTCTGGGATTCTGGTTGGCATTTGGGAGGGGGATCAAATGCAACAGCAGATAGTGCTTGGACCCTTAGCAGTCCCAGGAGTGGCTTGCATCTGCATTACAAATGCATTTTGCATTTACATCCAGCAGAGGGGATAAAAAATAAAATTTGATTGATGTCATGAGGAAGCTGGGGAAAAAAAGAACCCTAACCATGGTGTTCTCCAAGAGAAGAGTGTCTTCTTCACAGGTGCTGCCATGAGTTGTCACACTCCACTCCATAGTTTATCCCAAAGTAGGTATACAAGGTTATGCCCATTTTATGGAAGAAATGGTGACACAAAAATGTGAAAATGCATTGCCCCCGTGCAGAATGAAGCAGGGCTGAAAACTGATTTAACTGGGAGAA
>VYZP01023266.1:7482-62001 GCA_013400635.1 Hypocryptadius cinnamomeus | reverse complement strand
CCTCCTTTTCCAGGGAAAATCTGGCTGGACAACGTGCACTGCACGGGCAAGGAGAGCAGCCTGGCCGCCTGCGGCTCCAACGGCTGGGGCGTGAGCGACTGCAAACACACCGAGGACGTGGGCGTGGTGTGCAGCGAGAAGAGGATCCCAGGCTTCAAGTTTGACAACTCCCTGATTAATCAAATTGAGGTAATTGGGGTAAAAATGATGATCCAGAGCATCCTGCGGAGAGGGATGGTTGGAAGTGATGGAAATTGTTCATTTATCACATGTTCATCCTGCGTGTTTGTTCATATTATCAATTTATCCTATGTTTGTCACATATTTATTCATATTATCAATTTATCCCACATTTATTCCATTATCAACTTATCCCATATTTATTCACTTTACCAATTTATCCTACATTTATTCACATTATCAACTTATCCCATATTTATCCCACATTATCAATTTATCCCATATTTATCGCACATTATTAATTTATCCCATATTTATCCCACCTATTTATTCACCTTATCAATTTACCCCATATTTATCCCACCTATTTATTCCCATTATCAATTTATCCCATATTTATCCCACCTATTTATTCACCTTATCAATTTATCCCACCTATTTATTCCCATTATCAATTTACCCCATATTTAACCCACCTATTTATTCCCATTATCAATTTATCCCATATTTATCCCACATTATTAATTTATCCCATATTTATCCCACATTAATAATTTATCCCATATTTATCCCACCTATTTATTCACCTTATCAATTTACCCCATATTTATCCCACCTATTTATTCCTATTATCAATTTATCCCATATTTATCCCACCTATTTATTCCCATTATCAATTTATCCCATATTTATCCCACCTATTTATTCCCATTATCAATTTATCCCATATTTATCCCACCTATTTATTCCCATTATCAATTTATCCCATATTTATCCCACCTATTTATTCCCATTATCAATTTATCCCATATTTATCCCACCTATTTATTCCCATTATCAATTTATCCCATATTTATCCCACCTATTTATTCCCATTATCAATTTATCCCATATTTATCCCACCTATTTATTCCCATTATCAATTTATCCCATATTTATCCCACCTATTTATTCCCATTATCAATTTATCCCATATTTATCCCACCTATTTATTCCCATTATCAATTTATCC
The DNA here is from genome assembly GCA_013400635.1 of Hypocryptadius cinnamomeus. Taxonomy (NCBI): domain Eukaryota; kingdom Metazoa; phylum Chordata; class Aves; order Passeriformes; family Zosteropidae; genus Hypocryptadius; species Hypocryptadius cinnamomeus. The sequence continues at coordinate 60,809 of VYZP01023266.1, read as the reverse complement.
CATATTTATCCCACCTATTTATTCCCATTATCAATTTATCCCATATTTATCCCACCTATTTATTCCCATTATCAATTTATCCCATATTTATCCCACCTATTTATTCCCATTATCAATTTATCCCATATTTATCCCACCTATTTATTCCCATTATCAATTTATCCCATATTTATCCCACCTATTTATTCCCATTATCAATTTATCCCATATTTATTCACCTTATCAATTTATTCCATATTTATCCCACATTATCAGTTTATTCCACATTTATTCCCATTATGAATTTACCTCATGTTTATCCCACCTATTTATTCCCATTATCAATTTATCCCACATTTATTCCCATTATGAGTTTATCTCATGTTTATCCCATATTTATTCACATTATCAATTTATCCCATATTTAGCCCATACTGATCCCATCTCCAGGGTTAAAACAAACTCTTGGCTGCTCCTGGCTGGAGAGGCAAAATTCAGGTTCCAATTTCAGAAAGTCAGATAAACAATAAGAATTTGAAACGTTTTACTATAAATTATTCTGGTTCCCCAATCAATTTTTCAAAATTGAAACCTGTTCTTTTCATGTTTCAAAGGATGAATTCAGAGACAAAATGTGCCCTTGATTAATCAAATGGAGGTAAATGGGGTAAAAATGCTGATCTGGAGCATCCTGTAGACTGGGATGGCTGGGACTGACATAAATTATCAATTTATCCCATGTTTATCCCACATATTTTTTCACATTATCAGATAAATAATAAGAATTTGAAACAATCAGAGATTTCTTTTTTTTTACTATAAATTATTCCAGTTCCTCAATCAATTTTTCAAAGTCGAAATTAGTTCTGTTACTATTTCAAAGAATGAAGTTAGAGAGACAAAATCTCTGTTGTGCTCACAGAACTTGATGGCTTTTTTGGTTCCAATGGACGAAAATCCTGAATTTTCTCTCCTCTTTTAACACTGAAACCAGTTTGGAGCTCTCTGGGATAATGGGAGCAGCAGGAAGGGTTGGGTTTGGGGTGGAATAATTCCTACAGCCACACTGGATTTATAGGGATGATATAAAGATATTTTTGTGTAGTTCAGATGAGCAATGATGGAGAAGCCATAATAAAAATACGGGAATATTTGTGGGAATGGGGGATTAGGGCTGGAAGTGAGGAAGTCGTGGGGAAGGTTCTGGGCTCTCACTGGGGCAGACTGGGAGGCTGAGGGGGAGATCTGGGGAAATGACAGAACCAAAGGGCTTGGAGCACATCCCAGTGGGATTTCTGCAGGATAAAGAAATGTGGGAATGTTGGCTGGAAGGGAGCTGGCATGAGCTCTTCTGAGGGGAAAAAAGGGATTTTTTTTTTTCCTTTAGTTCCTCAGCTTGGTGCAGGTTGCCTCAGGCACCTCCCTTTTCTTGGATTTTTCACTGCCTCAATTCCTTGGCTGCCCTTGGCCAAAATTTATGGAAAGACCCCCCCGTAAGCATTTCCAGAGCTCCTTCTGAGCATCCAGGGAAAACCCAGGATGTGCTGCACATCCCAGTGAGGTTCCCAGGGATGAATCCTTGGGTTTGTCCGTGAGCTGAAACGGGATGAGCAGGCAGGGAAGGGCTGCAGGTCCAGGATCTGAGGGATTCAATTCCTCTCCTCACCCTGACCTCGCCTCCCCTGCCTCGGGAGGGATCATCCCCAGCTGCTCCATCAATGGCTCCCTTGTGTCCCAGGGAATGAGGCGGGATCATGGAACACCGGGGGTGGCTTTGGCTCCTCTGAAGCCACAGAGAGTCCTCAAAGCACCTGGAAGAAAATCTGCTTTAGTCTAGACAGAGGTCACCTCACCCCGAGCTGCTCCAGGAATTAGTCACGGAAGCTTTGGAGGGCTCTGCCTTTCCATGAGCTCAGCACCGGAGCTGGATGAGTGGAACTCCTCAGATAATTGGGAATGAGCTCGGCTGCTGCTCTGGGGGTGCTGCAACTTCAGATGAATCATGAGACTGCAGTGATTCCTGGAGCAGAAGCCTGGATCCATCAGCAGGAGGAGGGGATGGAAAAGGGAGAAGTGGATTTATTTTTAAGGAGCTGCACTGAGTGGGGTGGAATTGCTGCATTTCCTGGGCAGAGGCTGTTGCACCCCCTGCTCATCCCTTGCCTGTCTCAAACTGACACAGAGAGCAGGTTCAAATTAGAAATCGGGGAGAAACCTTCCCTGTGAGGTTGGGGAGGGGCTGGAACGGAATTCCAGAGAAGCTGTGGCTGCCCCTGGATCCTTGGAAGTGTCCAAAACCAGGTTGGAGCAACCTGGGAATTGTCCCTGCCCATGGCAGGGGTGGCACTGGATGATTTTGAGCTCCTTTCCCACTCAAACAATTCCGGGATTCTTTATCTCCCTGGGTGATTTTGAGCTCCTTTCCCACTCAAACAATTCCAGGATTCTTTATCTCTCTGGGTGATTTTGAGCTCCTTTCCCACCCAAACCATTCCAGGATTCTGTCTCTCCCTGAATTTCATGAACCTTCCCACAGCACCACTGCTTCCATTCTACAAAACCCAGCTGATTTTTCCTCTCTCCCTGTAAAATAAAATCCCTGGAGCTGCAGGGCTGTTTCCCTGCTGCTCTCCCTGCAGCAGCACCAAGGCTGGAGGTGAGGAGTTGGAATGTTTGGGATGCCATCGTGGCAGCTCCTTGCAGTCACAACTGGCTGTCAAATGTTCCAGCTCCTTTCCCCTCTGAGTTTTGCCACTCTTATCTTGGCTTTATCTCCTCAGCAGCCAGTGGGACACAGCTGGAGCCAAAAACGAGGAGCAGGGTGACCCAGGGGGTCACAAACCTGAACTAGGGGGAGTCCAAAGCCTCCTGTGAAGGCTGTGAAGGCGAATTTGGAAGTTTTTGCCCTTCCCAACGCTCCTGGGAATTCTGCAGGTCATTCCTGACATTCACCAGGGGAAACATCATCGTTTGTGAGCTCCTGGGTTCCTGCTGGAGCCCAGAGCTTGTCCCAGTGATGTTTTCTCTTTGGAATGAGGGGTGAGGGGGCTGGAATTTCCTCTGAGCTGTGCTGTGGTCAGGACTCTCCATCAGCTTTTGCACTGACAGAGCAAAACCAGCACAATCCCACCGGGATTCCCGGAGGAAAGAGATTTCTCAGTTTGTCCTTCAGCTGCTGTTCAAACCAGGCTTTACTAAAACAGGCCTGCCTGGAGGTGCTAAACCAAGCTTGGGTGTTGGACTCTGCATTCCCACCCTGGTTGTGATTCCCAGATGGATCTGACAGTGCACAGCCCATGGATTAACAGGAGTGAGGGCTGATTTTGGTGCCTGTGATCCAAGGGAAGAGCTGGAGCTGGGCCAGGGGAGCTTTAGTTGGATATTGGGAAAAGTTTCTTCACCTTGAGGGCGGCCTTGGGCACTTCCAGGGATCTAGGGGCAGCCACAGCTCCTCTGGGAATTCCATCCCAGCTCCTCCCCACCCTCAGAGGCAGGGATTCCTTCCCTGAACTGCACCTAAATCTCCCTTTTCCAGTGGGAAGCCATTCCCTGTGTCCTGTCCCAAATCCCTCTCCATGTTTCTGTAGCTCCTTCGGGCACTGGAAGGCCCAATGAGGTCACCCCAGAACTTCCTCATAATTTAGAAAGTCTTAAAGCCCCTTTGGTGCAAATTCTCTGGGGCTGGGAAGTGCTGGGAACAGGGAAAACCAGGGGTGGAAATCCACCGGTGACCCCACGGTGACAGGGCCCTGCTTGGGGACGTTTTGCCCAAATCTGGCCTGGCTGGCTCAGCTCTGCCCCACAGGGAGCCCCCACTCCTTCAGAATCAATCTGATAACCCTTGAGCTGAGCTTGTTTTCATTGGATACCGGCGCAGCTCCACTTCCCAGTTTGGAAAAGCTGCGGATAAGCGGGATAGGATGAAATTTTCCATGGCCGTAAATCACTCTGCCATTCCATATGGATGTGCTCAGACTGATCCCTTCCCATCACAGCTCATGTTTGGAGGGTTATGTCACACCTCTTCCCATCCTTGAGATCTTCCATCATTTTCCTGCTGGGAAGAGGCAGTGCTTGACCTCTGAAAGCTGGGAAAATTTATTGCCAAGACACAACAAGGTCAGGAACACAGAATTAATTACATTAAATCTGTGCAAAAGACCTCCAAGCTCATCAAGCCCAACCTCTGACCAGTCAGCACCTTCTCACCCAGACCATCCCACTCTGTCCTTAGGAGAAGTTCAATATTTGAACAGAAAAATGATCTTTAAAGGCCTTTTCAACCCAAACCCTGAAGTGTTTTGGGGAGGGCGAATGGTTGGAGAGTTGTGATAAGGAGGAGGGAGACAGGCAGGAAGGGGTTAATCCTTCTGGCAATACCAGAATTCCATCCCTCCCTTGTTAAAATTCCTTTTTTTTTGCTGTTTTCCACTTCCACTGCAGATTTTAGAGGATTTCTTGGAGGGTGATGGAGCTGCAGAGCCTTTGCTGGGTGTCAGGAGCTCTGAAATCCAAATTCCCTGTGTGTTCCCTGAGCTGGGAACGCCATCCCTGCTTTTCCAACAGTGCCTGCAGTCACTCTGTGTTATCCCAACTCATTCCAGACCCACCTGCAGCTGCTTTCCTGGCTTTTCCAGCCATTTCAAGGCCACAGTGACTGATTTCTACCTTAATATATTCCTTAAATCAGTGCACCAGAGGGATTTTATTTAATGCACGCCCCAAAACATCCTGAACAAAATATTTGCTGTCCACCTCCTTCCTCTGCGTGTGCCCACACAGCCTTCAAATAGGCCAGGCTCTAAATATATCGAATTTCTCCAGCTCCCAAATAGCTCTGGTACCTGAGGCCAGCCCAGGGCTTTGGCCAGACGGTGGCCAGACAGGTCTGGCTGCTATTTCTGGCCTTCATTTCCCCTCTGGGTACTTGTGAGGCAGAAAAATCTCCCTTCAAAGCCCAGTGGCTCAAAGGCTTTGGTTGTGCTGGGTTAAAAGGGGGTTCAGCCATGGCTGGAAGTGTCCAAGGCTCGGCTGGACGGGGTTTGGAGCAGCCTGGAATGGTGGAAGGTGTCCCAGGGGTGGGATGAGATGGGGTTAAGGTCCCTTCCCACACAAACCATTCCATGATTCTGGTTAATTCCAGATTTTTAAGGAGTGGGAAAAGGCTCTGCTGGGTCCTGCTCAGGGGATTTCAGTCAAATCAGGCTCTGTGTGAGGCCAAACTGAGCTGGGGGTGCAGGGAGGGAAGGGGGGGAAGTTTGTGCCTTGTCCCCAGGTAAATCTCCCCCTTTTCCAGCTTTTTGCCATGAAAATCCGTGGAATCTCTGTCCCTGCTGTGGGGATTTGTCACACAGGTCACCCCCACCCCATCTGTGTGTCCTGCAGCCCTCAGTGTTTAATTAGAAAAGTTTTATTTGCCTGTTTGTTGTGACAGCAGGGTTTGAGTTTCCTTTTGCTGTAAATGTTTAATCCTCCAAACCAAAACCCAAGTGCAGCAAAATTCTGCTGTTTTCTGTGTCTGGGAGGGTCTTCAGCATCTCCTCACCTCAGGAAAATGTTAATTAACCTGATTTTGGGGTACTCCGCCATGTTTTAGTGCTGTAAATTCAAAGTGAGTGTGATCATTTGCCTCAGTGGCTCCTTTGTGGCAGGTCAGGCTGCTGGAATCAGGGAAACGTGGAAGGGTTTGGGTTGGAAAGGCCTTTAAAGATCATTTTTCTGTTCAAATATTGAACTTCTCCTAAGGACAGAGTGGGGTGGTCTGGGTGAGAAAGTGCTGATTGGTCAGAGGTTGGGCTTAATGAGCTTGGAGGTCTTTTGCACAGATTTAATGTAATTAATTCTGTGTTCCTGACCTTGTTGTGTCTTGGCAATAAATTTTCCCAGCTTTCAGTGCCTGATCCAAACACTTTAAGGCAGCTCAGCAGGAAGGACACAGGGAATGACAAAGCTTTGCCCATCAGGAACCCCCCAGCCCTGGGGCTGCCAGGACAGAGCCGTGTCCTCCCTAAGCTGAGCCTGCCCTAAGCTGAGCTTGCCCCATGCCAAAGCCTCTCCAGGCCCCCCTGCTCCTGTTCTGTCCCCTCCCTGGTGTCCCCAGCCTTTCCCAGGACTGTCCCCTCGCTCTGCCCAGGCTCCACAGAGCCTTTCTCAGCTCAGCCAGGCTTTTGTCAGCCCAAATCTGTGCTGGGTTTGCTCCTGGCCCCTAAGCCTGGCTCAAACTCTGCTCTCTCACCCTTTTGTGCAGCCCCAGCCCAGCTCTGTCCCCAGGGCACCGCTGTCCCCCAGCTCTGTCCCCATCCTGCCGTGTTTATTTAACAGCCAGGACCTTGGGGTGACTCAGAGGCTCAGCTTCAGATGTTTTAACCCAAACAGATTCCACCCATTCCAATGGATGTGAAGAAACAAGAATCTTTTTCCTCTGGTGGCTGAAGTTTTAGTGGAAGTGAAGGTTTTTATGATGGACAAAGCCCCTGTGGAAAGATTTTTGTGCTGTGTTGTGGATTGGAGGAAAAAAATCAATTTCTTGTTGAAGTTTCAGCCTTAATTCCTGATGTTTGGAAGCTGAGAATCCTGGAGCTCTGTTGGGAGTGAAAAAGGATTTCGCTATTATTATATTATTAAATTATTATTATATTATTAAAACCTATTTATATAGGTTTTATTTAAGGGGCAGTGGAATAGGTCAGGCTTAGGGAATGAAAGAGGAGTTTGAGTGGATCATGGAGCTCTTAAAGCAGGAGAGGAATGAAAATGGAAATGAAAACATCCAAGGACAGTGCAGAGAGGAATCCAAACTGCAGGGTGATTCAGCACCAGGCGGTGTCTGCAGCCTGGGATTTCTAGGAACAGGATCCTCTCCCTGGATTGATTCCTGAGCATCCTCAGGGCCCTTCAAAAGGAAAGGGAATGCTGGGTTTGGGCACGGAGAGGGCCCAAAAAACCCGTCCTGGGCATCACCTCTCAGCACACAGCACGTGGCAAACGGTGCAGGGGAACGTTCCCAAAGTTGGGTGGGATTCTGCCGTCGGATCCGGAGCCGTGGGGAAGCGTTTGGTTCAGAGGGTGGAAACAAAAGCAGTCGGGGCTCATGTGAAAACTTTTCCGAGCCAGGAATCCTTTTGTGAGGGCTCAAAACAAACCCTTTTCTCTGGGCTGGCCCCGACTGCCGAGGCTGCGAGTCCCTGGTTTCGTAACGGAGCTCGGAGCCTCTGCCAGGGCTTTTGTGTCCCTGCTGGAGAGGAGCAGCTCTGGGGCCCTGGATGTGGCTCCTGGCAGGGAAGGGATTGGGACAGAGGGAAATATGGCCCAGCATGGAAGAGTTTCACATGTTTTTCCCTCAGTTTTTACTTATTTATGTTGTAGGATGCTGGAAGTCCCAGCTGAGATCGTGGAATCCTGGGATGGTTTGGGTGAGAAGGGAGAAGGGAAATCCAATCCTCAAGGACACCTGCCACTATCCCAGGGTGCTCCAACCTCTCCTTGGGCACTTCCAGGGATCCATGGGCAGCCACAGCTGCTCTGGGAATTCCATCCCAGCCATTTCCTTCCCAATATCCCATCCCTGCCCTCTTTCTATTCCAAACCATTCCCCCCATCCTGTCCCTCCTTTTCCCAAATACCTCTCCATCACATCTTTGCCTCCCTAAACAAGTCATGGGTTAGGACTGGGGTTAGGGTTCAGCTTTCTCTCGATCCCAGAGTTTTCCTTGTTGTGGGATCACTCTCCACATGTCCATGGAGCACAGAGAGGGGGATTTTAGGAATCTGCTTTATCCATTAGGTGTTGTTTGCTCCCGATTTTTCTCTGGGATCTGTTTTCATCATCAGCCCAGCTGCTGTTGGAGGATAAACCATTTCTGCCTGGATTTGCATTACTGAACAGCCCCGGTATAACAAAACCTCTGCAGTCAAAGGAAACCATTCCAACCCCAAAGAATTATTGGGAAAAAATCTCCTGGCAGCCCTTTCTCATGGAGAACCCTCAGTGTGCTTATTGTGATCCTTTGTTCTTGAATTTTTCAATACAAAGCTGAGCTCTGCAGTGGCTTGAATTCCTCTCTGAGGTTTTGCTCTTTGTTCAGAGCCAGAGCAAACCTTTGAGTTGCTCCATCAAAAATTCCCTGCTCTAAACCAGCCCTGTGAGGGAAAAGGGGATGGGATTGGGGATGGTTTTGCTCCCAGACAAAATTCCCTGAGCTCCAGAGCTCTAAACCAGCCCTGGGAGGGGAAAATGGGATTGGGGTTGGTTTTGCTCCCAGACAAAATTCCAAAATTCCCTGCTCTAAACCAGCCCTGTGAAGGAAAAGGGGATGGGATTAGGGTTGGTTTTGCTCCCAGACAAAATTCCAAAATTCCCTGCTCTAAACCAGCCCTGTGAAGGAAAAGGGGATGGGATTAGGGTTGGTTTTGCTCCCAGACAAAATTCCAAAATTCCCTGCTCTAAACCAGCTCTGGGAAGAAAAAGGGGAAGGAATTGGGGTCGGTTTTGCTCCCAGATAGGCCCTAAAAATGTCACTGTGGCCTGTTGGAGCTATCAAGAGATTAATTCCCTCCAGGAATGAAATGTTGCTTCATTTTTTGCTGCTTTGTCATTTTTTTATCCTCTTTGGCAAACACAGGCAAAAAAAAAAACAAAACCAAACCAACAACAACAGCAACAACAGCAACAACAACAACAACAAAACCAAAACAAACAAACAAACAAACAAACCAAAAAAAACCCCAAAACCAAACCAAACCAAAACAAAAAAAAACACCAACAAAAAAAATCCAAAAAAACCAAAAAAAAACTATGACAAAAGGGTTGGATGCACTAAACAGAATCCCAGGTTGGAGCAGGATTTCTTTTTGTGTCTGAGTCAGCATCTCTGGGGGAGGGGGATGAGATGGGAGAGCTCTGTCCAGAGCCTGAGGTGGCACATTGGACCTGAGAATGTTTTCCCAAATCCAAGAGCAAGAAATTCCATTTACACCTTATTTTTCACTGCTGTAAAAAAACCAACAAGGAGCCAGCCCAGTCAGTCGGGGGGAAGAAATGTCCAAATGCCAGCTTGGAAGGGGGAAATGCAGGACTTTTAGGTCCTGGAGTGGGAAATTCTGGGATCTCGAGTGCTGGAGTGAGAAATACAGGGATTTTAAATGCTGGAGTGGGAAATACAGGGATTTTGCTTGCTGGAGTGGGAAATACTCAAGTGCTGGAGTGGGAGATTCCAGGATCTCAAGTTCTGGAGTGGGAAATATGGGGATTTTGAGTCCTGGAATGGGGAATATAGGGATCTCGAGTTCTGGAGTCATGGATATCCCACTCCTGCTGTGCTCAGAGCTCTTCTGGAAACAGCTGGAACAACTTCTTTTGATTTGTTAAGCTGCAGAAATAATTGCAAAAATAACAGGCAAATCCCAAAGTATCTGCCAACATTCCCAAGCTTCCCATTTTTAAAAGGTTTGGGTTGGTTTTTTTTTTACATCATTGTGACTTTTCTCCTTCTCAGCCTCAGTGGGCTCTTTTCTTTCTTCGTCTGATGCTTTGATACCATAAATCCCACCAAGGCATTCCCAGATCCATCCAGGGCTTTGGAACATTAAAATCCACGCTCTGGCTTGGAAAATCCATGAGGTGGAGGTGTCTGGAAGCTGCAGGAACGCAGCAGGGAAGGATTGTTCCTTGTTACCCTGCTCCGTGTTCTCCCCTCAGCCTCTGGCAGCTGCCAGGGACAGGCTGGATGTGTTGGGATTTGGGGAACACAGCTCCTGCCTGGCTGGAGGAGTGGGAAGAAAAGGAAAATCCCAAATCTGTTGGATCAGGAGAGGAAAACCCAAATATTCTCGATGAGAACGTGGCTGCTTTAGGGGCTCTGTTGTGTTCCCTGCTGCACGGGGATCCTCAGGACAAGGTTGGAGTTGAAAGCTCAGGATCCTGGATAGAATTCCCTGGTTTTTTTGGCCTTTGAAGAAACAGTTTGCTCTCTCTGAATATGATTCCTGCACAGAAGGAGTTTGGGAATTGCTGCTCCCCCACAGGAATCCTTAAGGCTGGAAAAGACCTCCAAGATCGAGCCCAGCCGAGTCCTTCAACTCCTCTGTTTGCCTTGGGGGTTTTCCAGGTTTCCCACCTGGATGGCATTCCCTGGGATGGCCCAGCAGCAAGAACAGGGATGTTCAATGATGAGGAAGAGGTGGAACATGGGAATGCTGATCCTGGGAAGCACCAGACAGATGTTCAACATCTGGAATGGCCCAGGACTCAAGCGGGCTGAGCTGTGGAGCAGCTTCCTCACAAAACACAGCACCTGGAGCAGCACCCCTGGGTGTAAACTCATTCCAAGGACTGGCTGTGGCCTCCAGCTGGCCTAAATCCAAGGAAAAGGGACAAGGGTGTCCTTTTTGAAAACCACGTGTGGGCTTTAGCACATTGCTGATGCCAGGTCTAGAAGGAAAATATCCCATTTCTGCCACTTCAATGTGCAGCAGAGCTGATCCTCACCTAGCTGTGGGTCTCAAACCTACCCAGGGCTTCCTACAGGATGGAAAAATCCCACAGTCACAGATGGAAAACTCCCTCTCCCACTTTCCCAGCTGCCAGTGCAAATTTCCTCCTGTTTCCCATCTTTTCCCAGGTGCTTTTCCAGCACAGTTTGAAGTGTTGGCTCCCTGGCCTTTGGGTTAATCGCTTTAAAAGGCTTTTATTAAAAACACTTGGAGATCTTCAGCACTCAGAGCTGTTTCCAAGCGGTTTTAAGGCTTCGATTACTTTTTTCCTGGTGAAGAAAATGAGGCAGGGTAGGGGAAGCAGGGAAACAAAGTTCCCTCTGACAGCCCTGGGTAAACACAATTTCTCCATCAAGGCAAAAGCTGGAAACATTTCCTAAACTGCACCAGGGAAAAGCGAGTTGCAGGGTTTGGAAAGCAGCCTGGGGAGGCCTGGAATGCCCTGAGGCTCCGATACCTTCCTGACAGCACGTAGTCAAAAACTCTGCAAGATTTTAGGAGAAGCTGCCAAGCTCAGGAGAAACTTCGTGCTGCAAATGGATTTCTCAGGCTCCACTGGAGAGGTTTCAAATCCCCTCTTACATCAGACCCTTGGAACACCTGAAATTGCCTCAGATGTGACAAATTTGGGTATCACAGGGGTTATTTTTAATTCTTGAGGGCTAAAGAGCTTTCAAAACTGGAGCCCAGCCTATGAACCCTATGTGAGTAGCACTGTTGGATAAATCTTGTTTTCCAGGGGTTGAGGGATGTTCCAGCTCAGATTTTGGAGAACTGAATTCCTGCATCTGAGGGGGAGAGGGGGAATCAGTCATTTGCAAAACTGGGTGGTAAATGTAGACAAATAAAAGACAGAAAGGTGGTGGGGGATAAGGAAAAGGAGGGGGGAAGCCTTAAGTTGTCCAAGGTGGCGTGGGCAGAGGAGCAGAGGATGAGGAGGAGATGCCAACCCCATTCCTTGCCCCTTGCCCCACTCCCTGACCTATTTCCTGCCCCAGCAGCCTCCTTCTTTGCCCTTCCCTGGGCTCTGTTTGTTGTGTCAGCACCGGTGAAAGCATCTGGAGAATGGAGGAGCCCTGGAATCTGCAGGACTCGGCAGGTCCTGCTCTGATCTTGCTGTGAGCCCTGACCAGAGGCCCGTGGCCCTTTAAAGCTCCGGGCAATTTTTCTTTTCCGAGTGGCTGAATCCAGGATTCCTCAGTTCTGATGTAACCCCGAGCTGGACCACGTGGGTTTGCACATATTTGACAAGCAAAGGGCTCCTGGAAGGGAATTTGTCCATTTTTCAGAAGCTCTTCTGTAACCACTCGCCACAGAGGACCTTTCCCAGCCAAGATTCTCCTCTGGGGCTCTGCAGGGCTGCTTTGTGCCCTCAGGGACCTTTCCCAGCCAGGATTTGCCCCCTCCAGCCAGAATTTGTCCCTGGGGCCCTGCAGGGCTGGTTTGTGCCCTCAGGGATATTTTCCAGCCAGGATTTGCCTCTGTGGCTCTGCAGGGCTGGTTTGTGCCCTCAGGGATATTTTCCAGCTTGAATTTTCCCCTGGGGCCCTTCAGGGGTGGTTTGTACTGTCACAAGTGTTTTCCAGCCAGGATTTGCCCTTGGGGCTCTGCAGGGCTGCTTTGTGCCCTCATGGACCCTTCCTAGTCAGGATTTGTCCCCTTCAGCCATGGTCTGCCCCTGGGTTCCTGAAGGGCTGGCTTGTGCCTTCAGGGATCTTTTCCAGCCTGGATTTTCCCCTGGGGCCCTGCAGGGGTGGTTTGTGCCCTCAGGGATATTTTCCATCCAGGATTTGCCCCTGAAGTCCTGCAGGGCTGGTTTGTGCCCTCAGGGATCTTTTCCAGCCTGAAGTTTCCCCTGGGGCCCTGCAGGGGTGGTTTGTACCCTCACAAGTGTTTTCCATTCAGGATTTGCCTCTGTGGCTCTTCAGGTCTGGTTTGTGCCCTCAGGGATCTTTTCCAGCCTGAAGTTTCCCCTGGGGCCCTGCAGGGGTGGTTTGTACCCTCACAAGTGTTTTCCATTCAGGATTTGCCTCTGTGGCTCTTCAGGTCTGGTTTGTGCCCTCAGGGATCTTTTCCAGCCTGAAGTTTCCCCTGGGGCCCTGCAGGGGTGGTTTGTACCCTCACAAGTGTTTTCCATTCAGGATTTGCCTCTGTGGCTCTTCAGGTCTGGTTTGTGCCCTCAGGATCTTCTCCAGCTTGGATTCACCTCTGGGGTTCTGCAGGGCTGGTTTTTGCCCTCAGGGATCTTTTCCAGACTGGATTTGCCCCTGAGGCTCTGCAGGGCTGGTTTGTGCCCTCACGGGTGTTTTCCAGCCAGCATTTCCTTCTGTGGCTCTTCAGGTCTGGTTTGTGCCCTCAGGGATCTTTTCCATCCAGGATTTGCCTCTGGGGCCCTGCAGGGCTGATTTTTGCCTTCAGGGATATTTTCCAGGCCCAGGGGCTCTGCAGGGCTGATTTTTGCACTCAGGGATCTTTCCAGCCAGGATTTGCCCCCTCCAGCCAGGATTTGCCCCTGCAGGGCTGCTTTGTACCCTCAGGGATCTGTTCCAGTCAGGATTTGCCCCTGGGGCTCTGTAGGGCTGGTTTGTGCCCTCAGGGATCTGTTCCAGTCAGGATTTGCCCCTGGGGCTCTGTAGGTGCAGGTTTGTACCCTCAGGGATCCTTCCCAGCCTGGATTTGCCCCCTCCAGCCAGGATTTGCCCCTGCAGGGCTGCTTTGTACCCTCAGGGACCTGTTCCAGTCAGGATTTGCCCCTGGGGCTCTGTAGGTGCAGGTTTGTACCCTCAGGGATATTTTCTAGCCAGGATTTGCCCCTGGGGCTCTGTAGGTGCAGGTTTGTATCCTCAGGGATCTTTCCCAGCCAGGATTTGCCCCCTCCAGCCAGGATTTGCCCCTGGAGTCCTGCAGGTCTGGTTTGTACCATCAGGGATCCTTCCCAGCCTGGATTTGCCCCCGGAGTCTTCCAGGACTGGTCTGTATCCTCACGTAGGTGCCATATGTGAAATCCATTTGCCTTCCATGACTCACTTGCTGTCCCAGGCTGTGGAGGAGGAGCCAGAGAAATGCTGCTGTCAGCACATTGGAATCCCAGATTCCACATGAAATCATGGCTTTGGATGAAAACCCCAAAGTCCTTCCCTGCCAGGGCTCCCAGCTCCCTGCACCAGGAATGATTCTGTAAGGCTGGCCCTAACAAAGCTGAGCTTGGTTAATTTCCACAGGAACAGGGGCTAAATTAAGGTGAAAACAGCACTTGGAATTGAAATGACAAAGCAGATTTGTTATAGGGTTGCTTACAAAATAAATTAGAGGGTTTTTTTTAATGGGAAAAAGAATCTTCTTCTAGAGGATGGATTTACACAAGGTGGAAAGGTTTGCTTCATAAAATCCCAGAAAGGTTTGGGTTGGAAGGGAGCTTAAAAATCAGCTCGTTCCACCTCCTGCAATTGGCAGGGACACCTTGCACTATCCCAGGTTGCTCCAACCTGGCCTTGGACTCTTCCAGGGATGGGGCAGCCACAACTTCTCTGGGAATTCCATCCCAGCCCCTCACAGAGAAGAATTTATTCCAAATATCCCATTTAACCCTGCCCTCTGGAAGTTTGAATCTCTGTTTTCCTGTCACTCCTCTGCCTCCCTGCCCTGTCCCTTCCTCAAAACCTCATCCTTTCTGCCCTACCTGACCACAGCAGGTCTGTGACCCCACCTGGAATTTCCAAAACCCATTTCCCTACAATCCAGCATCATTCCTGTTTATTTTCCGCCCACAGAACTTGACCACGGTTGGGCTGTGATCCCACCTGGAAGCTCACAGCCCATTTCCCTCCAATCCAGCATCATTCCCGTTTATTTTCCACCCGCAGAACATGAACATCCAGGTGGAGGACATCCGGATCCGCGCCATCCTGGCCACCTACCGCAAGCGGGTCCCCGTCACCGAGGGCTACGTGGAGGTGAAGGACGAGGGCACCTGGAAACAGATCTGTGACAAGCACTGGACCATGAAGAATTCCAGGGTGGTCTGCGGGATGTTCGGCTTCCCGAGCGAGAGGAAATACAACACCAACGTCTACAAGTAAGGGCAGGGCTTGGTGGGAGCCACAAACATTCCTTGGAACACTCGGGGCCGTGTTCCCAAGGCAGATTGGCAGGTGGCACCGGGGACCCTGGGGGAGGAAAAGCTCCGACTCCTTCGTTCCTCCAGATGGGATTTTTCATTTGCGTGAATGTTTGGAATGTCCAGCGTTTCCTGGTGCAGGCAGGGGAGGCCTTTGATCCTCATCCATGGGATGCAGACCATGATGAGTATCAGTGTTTGACAGGGCCTAGAATGGGAGATGGGACACTTGGCCCAAAAAATATTTGTATTTTGTAATGCCAGCTCGAGGATGAACGTTTCCTCCAACAGGGATGGGCTCTGTGTGGTAGGCAGGGCAGGGATGGGACCAAACTGCTCCCACTGTGCCGGTAAATCCATCAGCGATGAGAAATTCATGGAATGGTTTGGGTTGGAAGGGATTTACAGCCCATCCAGTCCCACCCCTGCCATGGCAGAGATACCTTCCATGAGACCAGTTTGCTCCAACCTGGCCTTGGACACTTCCAGGGATCCAGGGCAGCCACAGCTTCTCTGGGAATTCCATCCCAGACCCTCCCCACCTTCCCAGGCAGGAATTCCTTCTCCATATCCCAGCTCTCCCTGCCCTCAGTCAGTTTGAAGCCATTCCCTGTGTCCTGTCATTCCACAGTGTAAAGTCTCCAACTGCTCACCCCATTCCTGTGCAGAAATCCAGATGTGGGATCCATTCTGGAAGTGCTGGAAGCTCCAAAAATGTCACCTTGGAATAAAATGAGCATTTTTGTGCTTCCTTGTGCCCAGGTTCCTGCTTCCCACCCGAGTGCAACTCCTGTCTGTGCATCCCAGAAGGTGCTGGGAAAAGGGTTCTCTGTGATCTCAGTGCTGCTTTTCCTCCCTAGATTTGCAGATTCCTTTAAAATGAAGGAAGAAACCAGTGATTTATAGAGAGAACATTGTGTTTTCCAGAGCTGCAAGCGGAAAGGTTTAGGCTGCGTTTCCTGTTCCTTGGGAGCCAGGAGTTCTGGACTTTTTTGTTGTCATTGCTTCTGTTTGCTTTTTGTCACCAAGCCCTCATCCCAGACTGGGCTCTTCCCACACTGCTCATTAGGAAAAACACCCTAAAGCAGATGTAAAAGAGTTTAAATGAAATTCTGTCTCATTCCTTTGCTGCTCTGTGACCTGGGGAGTGGGAAAGCAGTGGCTGCTCCGGGGGAGGGCTGAACACCCCAGGCAGGAGCCGTGGTTTTCCTGCCTGCTCCTTCTGGCCTGTGGAATTGCTATTTCTGAACATTCCCTCTGGATCAGCCTGGCCACGTTTCCATTCTATCATTAGCAAGATCCTGATCTGCTGGAGAGGTCCTTGGCTTGGAATAGCCCAAAGCCACACAGGGAAAATTGGAATAAAGAACCCACTGGAATTCAGTCTGCAGGATTCCCAGAGAGATGAGCAGGGAATTCATTGCCCTGGGCACCAGTTTGAGGAGGGTTTGCTTCCACCAGTGCAGCACATTTCCCTCAAACCCATCCCTGAGATTCCCATCCCCTGCAGGAGCAGGGAATAAATCACCTCCAGACAGACAAAGTAGACTTTTCCTGCTTCCAATTGTGTCCTTTCCAAGAAAAGCATTAACTGGAGCATCTGGAGCCATCTGCCTTGAATAAAAGGATGCTCAGGAGTTGTCCTGTCTCTGGGACACATGGAAATGGAAAGACTGACAAAAGGTTGTTCAGCAGCAACTCAGCACTGCTGAAAATCCCATTGAATTGAGCTGGAATTAGGAATATGAAGTGCTCCCAAATCCCAGCCCAGGAGATCTCTGCTGCTGAAGAGCCTCAGTGCCCCAAGACCTCCCTCCTGTTCCTTGTTTTTGGCTTTGCTGGGCTCCAGCACCCACAAATATTTTGGAAAACATGCCAAACATTATCCCAGGTTGGAAAAAAACGGGGATGGCATTTTATTGGATGGGAGAGGCTTGTAAAGCTTTGGCAGCTGTACAGTTTTGTTTGTCAGCAGAGTTTAAAAGCTGAATTCTGCCTTGGGCCGCTTCCCTCTGTGTTACGAGCAGATGCATCATGTTCAGCTGGTGTTACTGGGAAAGCTCCCAGTTCTGGGCTGGGAATGACCTTGGATTTGTGGTCAGGGCACTGGGATGATGACAGTGGCACCTTCTCACCAGGGCCAGGGGATGCTTGTCCCACATGGTTTGTTTTGGAGAGGGAAAAGCTCATCCTGGAGCTAAACCCCCTCTCCCTGTGAATGTGAAGCTGCAGAAAAGTCCTTTCTCCTCATGCCTCCCTTTAATTTGAGAATCCCCTTCTTCCCGGAGCAGATTTTTCCCCACTCCTCCACAGCCAGGAGAAAAGCTGGGATCAGGTTTCTGCTGGCCAAGGCTGCCCCTTCCCACATCCCCCCCACGCCACTGCCCCCAGCCCTGCCTGTCCAGCTCTGCTCCTGCACAGTGCTGGGAGGTGAAATGATTTGCAGATGGATCTTGCTCAAAAGAAAACAACTGAGTTCATCGTTGTCCCACTGCCAGGGGTTTATTCCTGACTGTAACTCGGCCTCTGGAGCTGACAGCACGATTTATGTTCGGAAATGAAACAAATCTAAAGTTGAGTCTCTGGTCTTGTTCATTCCTCACAGTGGCTTTTATATAGGAATTGCTGTAACTCCTCCTCCCAGTTCCTGCTCTGGCTGGGAAAGCAGAATTTAATGCATTTTGCTGATGGAGAGAGGAGAAATTTGGGATCAGAGAGATGGACCTGATGCCTTTTTGAAGTCTTTGTGGCTTGACAAAGAAATGGCTCCAGGATCAAACAGCTACTCCTGACTGAACCAGTCTGCTCACCCCGTTACAAACCCAGTCAGAGGTGCTGGGCAGCTCATCACTTCAGTGTTTGTAGTAGGAACCCTCCTGATTTGTTTTCCCCTGGAAAATCCGGGATCTGAAGGGCTTTGGCAGGTTTGGCTTCCCTCCCTCCTCCCTGAGGCTGAAGGCAGCACCTTGATAACTTCAAGAATTTCCTGAGGGCTGAAATCTCTGCTCACAGCCCTGAGGAGGAGCTCCCCAGCCTCTGCCCAGTAGGATTTGGGTGAATTTTTCCTGGAGTTTGTGTGCAATGATTTGTTCTCTGCTCCCCAAGTCATGGAATCGTGGAATGTCCTGAGTGCTCCTTAACCAACCGCTCAGCCCTTCCCACAGAGCTCCACTTGAGCTTTGTTTAAAGCTTTTCTGGGATGAAAACCCCTCTCTCCTCACCAGTAGAAATGGTTTGAATTCCAGCTTGACCTGGAATTGGCCGAACTCTCCCAGCAGGAATGTTCATTCCTACCTCTGACCTGAGCAGCATCACCCTGGGCTCCCACTGATCCCAGCTGGACCTTTTTGTGTTAAAAACAAAACATCAGCAAAGCCTCGAGTTTCTGGCTGTAAAGATCAGCTGAATTCTACTTTTTTTACATAGATTCTGTCTGGGGACACGAGGTGGGGCTTTATTTCTCCCCAGCCTCCTGAGGGCTGTTAATACCATCCAGATGTTGATGCCTCATGAAATTTCCAGGATGAGGTCATTGTTTGCTATTCTAAGGCATCCCCATCCCTGCTTCCCTAAGTCAGGCTGGTTCTTGTCTGCTCTGGAGTTCATGGAGCTCTCTGGACCTGTCTATGAAGGACGAAAATGCTCCTTCAGGTCCTCCCTTCTGTCCTGAGCATGGCTGGGAAGTGGCTGCTTTGTATTGCACCCTCCCTGGGTTTATTTTTAAAATTTTAACTCTATTCCTATTTTCCCATCCCTTTTTTCTCGATTCAGGGAGTCCCTGACAGCTCTGCTGTGCCAGAGGTGGGTTCTGACAGCCACTTTTCCCCACAGGGCAGGCAGGGTCCTGCTGCTGTTCCCTGGGATGGATCTCAGCCCTGCTTCATCCTTCTCCAGCATCATGGGATGCAGTCACAGCTCCCTCTCCAGCCTGGCTGGATCCATCCCCAGCCTCAGCCCAGGGAGATCGGGTTCCAGGAAGGATTAGCGAGAGGCTGGGAGCCAGGAGAGCCTGGAGAAATGCTGAGCTGGGCAGCAGAGCTCAGTGAAGCACAGGGGAGAAAAGTCCCCTCAGACATCCGTGACCCTGCAAAATCTAAATCCTAAAGGCAAAACCTGGGAAAGCCTGGACCTGCTCAGTGGAGACCCCAAAGCCCCCTCAGAAAGGCTCTTTGCCCCTCTCCAGCTGCTCCCCAGGCTCTCTGTGCTGCAGCAAAGCAGAACTGCTGCTTTTTCTCCCCAAATTCCACCCACCTTGCTGTGCCATTTATCACAGCTAATCCCTGGATCCCAGCTCTGCGTGGCAGAGATCCTGGAATGAGGAGCAGCACCAGGATCACACAGAGCCACGTGGAGATCCCAGCAGGGCGTGGGCTCCCCTGAGCCTTCCCTGTCCTTAACTCCTTTCTGAGGCTGACCTGACGCATATTTCCATTCCTCTCCACTCCAGCAGCTTCCCAGTTAGGATGGAGCTGGATCCCTTCCCTTCCCAGTTTATCACACGTGCCCCTTCCTCCTCAGGAGTGCCTGGAGCAGCTCCAGGAAGTTTGGGAGCGAGAAGCAGGAGCTGCTGCCAAGCTGCTCTGCTGTGAACAACTCGGCAGGGGAATTGCTCGTGCTCTCGGAAATTGCTCTCAGGTTGTTAACACAGACTCGCAGAGGATTTGGATTTTTCCCAATCCCAGCTGATAGCTGCTGGGCAGCAAAATGGAAGGTTTTTCTGGGGGCTCTCCAGCTCAGTTATCTGCACAAATCCTCTTGGTCCACTTGGAATTAGCTGATCCCGTCCCTGCCTGGGATGGGATCTGAACTCCTGGGAATGTGTCATTTGCTGGAGCTGCATCTTTGGTTCCTACTCAGACTTTTGAGTTCTTGCAGGGATTTATTTCCTTTGAAGTGGTTCGACTTGATGATCTTGGAGGTCTTTTCCAAGCTGAATGATTCCAAGTTTTTAAGTGACACCTCAGCAGAGTCATGATGTGGATGAACAGATCAGCCTCCAAATAATCCTGTCCAATCCTCACTTCATCCCAGGGCATTTTTCCTCCCAAAATTTTCCTCCCAAAATTTAGCAAAATCCATTTGTTTACAGATCCCTGACTTTTCCCCTTCACTCCTTTCAGGATGTTTGCCAGCAGAAGGAAGCAGCACTACTGGGCTTACTCCATGGACTGCAGCGGGAACGAGGCTCACATTTCCAGCTGCAAACTGGGAAACCACCTGACGGGCACTGGGAAGAACAGCAGCTGTGACAACGGGATGCCTGCGGTCGTCAGCTGCGTGCCCGGCCGCGCCTTCGCCCCCAGCAGCCACAGCGGCTTCCGAAAGGCCTTCAGGCAGGAGGTGAGCAGGGAGCAGCCCCAAAATGGGTTGGAAAAGCCTTAAAAACTGTCTGATCCCACCCCCAGCCATGGGCAGGACATCTTCTGCTGGGCTTGTTCCAACCTGGCCTTCGGGGCTTCCAGGGATGAGGCAGCCTCAGCTTCTCTGGGAATTCCATCCCAGGACCTCACCACTGTTCCAGGGAAGAATTCCTTCCCAATATCTCATCTATCCCTTCCCTCTGGCAGTGGGAAGCCATTCCCTGGGTCCTGTTCCTCCAGGCCTTCCTGCCCAGCCGATTCCCAGAGTTCAGAGCAGTTCCTGCAGCATCAGCTGAGAGATGTGAAAACAGAATTATGGGATGGTTTGGATTGGAAGGGACCTCAAAGTCCATCCCATTCCACCCCTGCCATTGCAGGGACACCTTCCACTATCCCAGGGTGCTCCAAGCCCTGTCCATCCTGGCCTGGGACATTTCCCAGTCTGGGGCAGCCACAGCTTCTCTGGGAATTCCATCCAGCCACTCACCACCCTCACAGTGAGGAATTTCTTCCCAATATCCCATCCAGCTCCCAATTAGAGCAGGAAACCCCTGGGGGTGTAACATTCACCACCAACTCCCACAACCTTCCCTCTGCAAGTCCCACCTCCCTGCACCCCCAGCTGAGCTCCCACCCTCCCAAATTCCAGGTTCTTTCCTCCATCTCCCGCCTCCAAAGGGTGGGAGGGCAGCTCCCAGGGCAGCTGGCAAAGCTGGGAGAGAGGAGTGAGGAAATCCCTGGGTCACGTTCCTGCCGGAGCTGCTCGGTCTGAGCCAGCTGAACTCGTGCCCGGCTGTGCTGTTCCACAGGCTCTGGAATTCTGGTGGAATTACCCTGTGGAAATCAGCTGGCATTTCCTCTACCTCCATGTCCTCACAAGGAAATGCCCTGAGGGGAGACTGGGAAAACACAGGGAGCTTGGAAAGCTGGGTTTGTTTAGTCTAGCGAGGAGGAGAGCGCTGAGCGGGGCATAAAAGTCCCAGGAGATGCAGAAATGTTGGAAAACGAGGCTGGAATTGGTCGTTCCCAGTGTCAGGGGCTAGGAGAGGACAGCTTAACAAGCAGCAAACATGGGCTAGGTGGGTGCCAGGGGAAATTTTGCAGCTGCAGCCTTGGGACAGAGGGGGAATCTCGGAGGTTTCTCATTGGAGAATTTTGTGGATTTGTGAAATTGTGAACATTTGGATTTTGTGGCTGTTCCTGGGTGGGTGTTGGAGGGATGGTTTCTGGGCTCTTCCCAGGTGCCAAAAATGGGAATAATTATTGGTGGGAATAATGCAGTCCCTGCCTGGATCCCAGGCTCTTCCCTGCAGCAGAGCTTGCAGGATTTAGGCCCGGGAGGTGAAAGGTTTTGTAAATCATTGTTAATCTCCCGAGCCGCACGCGCTGCCAAGTAATTCCTTAAGCCTTTGTTTAGGCTTTGCGTGTCCTTGGTGTGACCCCAGCCTGGAGAAAAAGCTCCAGGCCTGATCCCAGTTGGAAAAGAGAAGGATTTCTGGTGTTCCCAAACCTCAAGCTTTGCTCTCACCACCTCAAGCCAGCTCTTGGGTGCAGCAGGAACCTCCCTGCTTGGCACTGGAGAGAGGAGTGGGTGATTAACAGATAATAACTAAATATTATAAACCCAGAAATGAGTGGAACTGGAGCTGCCACTCAGCTGGGTATTTCTGACTGCAAATGCCAGATTTTTTATTCCACTTTTCATTTCTTATTTGTTTTTTCATTATTATTTACGATATATTGTTTATATATTATTATTGGTCAGAACTGAGCACTCAGGCAAGTTTTATAGGGCTTGAGCTCAACGCTGGTCTTGGATTAAGCCAGGGCTGGAGGTGTGAACAGCAAATAAACCTTTTTAGGGCAGCCAGGAGTGAGAGCTGGGCACTGGTGGGCCCAGGGCCATTCCCAACCCTCCTGCAAGGCTCTCAAGGAATGTGAGAAATTGGGTTTTTTCCATTTTTTCCAGGATGGAAAAAGGCTCCTAAATCCAAGCACCTGCAGAGAACTGGGATAGGGTTTTTATTGTCTGCCCACACACATGGTGTGAGAAACAAATCCATGCTCACCAAAATCTTTGCAGATAAAAATCTCCTTTCATCCAGCACTTTCAGGCATTGGAATTGTGTGATGGATTTTTTAAGGTGTCTCAGGTGATTCTATGATAATTTTTAGGCCCAGATTTCCATAAATAACCCCTGTAAAGGATGGAACTGACCCCACTGTTGCCTTTTTCCCAACCTGGAAGGGAAACTCGAGACAATTTCAGTAAGGGGGTAATATACAAGTGGATCTTTATTTGAAGGCCTTCTGGGGCAGTTATGGAAAGATGTCCACAAAACTCACCCCCAAAAGGATGATCACATATTTATAGGGAGTGCATAATTATAAACAGTACATATTTATAGGGTTTAGGAAATTAGCATAATTGATTAAAAGCACTAATTAAGAGGGCAAGTGGTGATGCAATTTTCCCCCTTCTCTGGAGTCTTCCCTTCAGCACTGGCTGTGTTTTGTCCATAAAAATGTCCTCAAAGAGCTGTTCTGGGCCTTGGTTCCCAGGAAAAACCAAGATAGAACTGGGCCCCTGCACCTCCCAGGGCTTGGAGCTCTGGAATTTGTTTTGTCTTTCTGCCTAGGGAAGGGCCATGAAAAAGTACTGGGAAAAGTAACTACTAATACAATAGGCTAGAGAGCTCCAAATAGATGTGTGAAGAATACAGAGAGCATATCAAAGAAAAAAAAAAGGTGTGAAAAGGACGTTTACTTTCTTGGTAAAATTTTAAAAGTTTAATAAAAAGACAGTAGGAGACAGAAATAAAGCAAAGGGTTAAAAATGGTTGGGTATTTGGTATTTAGTTAAGAGTACGCTATTATCTTTGGAGATAATTTTAAAATATTTTTAAAATTATATTCGCTTGTTGTATATTCATAGACTTTTATGTATATTCATATTTTTCTATAAACTAGTTTACATATTCTAGGACCTGTTTTGCATGGCCCCTCCTTGGATTTGTTTTTTTAGAGCAAGTGTGTTTCTTGGCTGTGGGTTTGGTCTGGTTTTTTTATTACTTTTAGTTTGGGCTTTGGTCTGTGTTTTCTTTAGATGCTGATAGTTGGTATATCAATAGTAGGGTCTTCATTAAATGTTCACTGGATGTTATCTCGACTAAACAGACAGTTCACTCATAATTATATCAGCTACTACTATTATGTCTAAGTTTTTGTTAATTCACAGAATCACAGAATCACTGGGTTGGAAGAGACCTCCAAGATCATCGAGTCCAGCCCAGCCCCAACACCTCAACTCAACCCTGGCACCAGTGCCACATCCAGGCTTTGTTAAACACACCCAGGGATGGTGACTCCACCACCTCCATGGGCAGAGCATTCCAGAACTTTATCACTCTTTCAATGAAAAACTTATTCCTAATATCCAACCTAAATTTCCCTTGATGTAGCTTGAGACTGTGTCCTCTGGTTCTGTCAGTGCTGCCTGGAGAAAGAGCCCAACCCCACCTGAGCACAGCCACCTTTCAGGGAGTTGTAGAGATAATAGTAGAAATAAAGTTATTTTAACATTATACATATAGCATTCATCGTAATATTTGCAAAAAGCCAACAATATAATATGTAAGCCCTGTGAGGAACGACTGAGGGAGCTGGGGGTGCTCAGTCTGGAGAAAAGGAGGCTCAGGGGTGACCTTACACTCTCCACAGCTCCTGAAAGGTGCCTGTGCNGGGGGGACCTTCCCCCCTCCACAGCTCCTGAAAGGTGCCTGTGCTCAGGGGGCTGGGCTCTTTCTCCAGGCAGCACTGGCAGAACCAGAGGACACAGCCTTAAGCTGCACCAAGGGAAATATAGTGTGGGTTCTCTGTTTCCTTCTTCTACTTTCATTGAGGTTGGGATTGAAGTATTTGAGATTATAGTTTGCTTTTAGACTTAGATGCTTATTGGTTTTTATCAATGTTACAGTCTCACAGCAGTGAGTCTTGTAGTCTTTCATTAGCAAGGCACAAAATGGTTAGCTATCTCTTGGTACAAAGTCTTCTAAGGTTAAATTATCCAATTAAGAAATTACACCTAAATTATTTTTCTTTTGAACCCAATAACTGATCCCTCAAAGTCCGCACTGCAGACTTTTCTGTTCAATTACAAATACCACCTTCTGGAGAAGAAGGAAGGAGAAGGTAAAGAAGAACAACCTGCCTCTTCCCTAAAAACTCCACCTTGCTCCATATTTATTGCTATATTCTAAAACCCCAAACTCTAAGTTTTCCACTCTGTGATATCACACACTTCTAACTAACTACACACCCATAATCTCAGTGTCATTAATCAATTTTGGAAGCCTTCTCCACAGCCTCAGGTCAAATGTAGTGTTCTCTTGTGGGTCTGTGCCTTTCAGCACAGAAAGTTTAAAATTCTCAGTATCCCGGGTTCCAACATCATAGGTTGGATATTAGGAAAAAGTTTGTTACACAAAGAGTGATAATGTGCTGGAATGCTCTGCCCAGGGAGGTGGTGGAGTCGCCATCCCTGGGTGTGTTTAACAAAGCCTGGATGTGGCACTGGGTGCCACGGTTGAGTTGAGGTGTTGGGGTTGGGCTGGACTTGATGATCTTGAAGGTCTCTTCCAACCCAGTGATTCTGTGAATTCTGTGAATTCTGCATTTATAACAAAGGCAAACCCCAAGGGCATCACCACTCCTGTGTCTGTCTCTTGCAGCAGCCCCTGGTGAGGCTGAAAGGAGGAGCCAACACGGGGGAAGGCCGCGTGGAGGTGCTGAAGAACGGGGAGTGGGGCACGGTGTGCGACGACAACTGGAACCTGGTGTCGGCCAGCGTGGTGTGCCGGGAGCTGGGCTTTGGCAGCGCCAAGGAGGCCATCACGGGAGCCAGGCTGGGCCAAGGTGAGCTCCACCACGGCTCCAGGGAGCCCTGGGCTCAGGAAAATTCATCCACAAACACCAGACGCCAAATTCATCCCCAAACACCAGGGGTTTATGTCCAAAAAGGAGAGAGAGGAATCCTGGAACTTTATTCAAATAAAGGAAGAGGCCATGGGGTCTCTCAAATTTTTGGAGGATGCAGCCTCCTTTTTATCCTAATTTCCCTCTCTCATTCC
Source organism: Hypocryptadius cinnamomeus (assembly GCA_013400635.1). Classification (NCBI taxonomy): domain Eukaryota; kingdom Metazoa; phylum Chordata; class Aves; order Passeriformes; family Zosteropidae; genus Hypocryptadius; species Hypocryptadius cinnamomeus. The sequence goes on along the minus strand of VYZP01023266.1, from coordinate 35,733 downwards.
CCACTGGCTGAGGTACTTGAGAGGTTCAGACTTCACCTGATACAGACCCCCTCCTAATGTATCCCCCTTTGTCTTTTCCTTGTGTCCATCAGTGCAATTCCTATGGAATTTATGGTTCCTCCCATTGTTCCTTTCATCTCTCAGTATCCAATTTTATTTATCAGCAGACCCGTAGTTTGTTTGTAAAGACAAATCCCTCATTCCTTCCACTGGTGCCCTGAATTAAGGAATGTTCCACCCCCAGGAACATCCCATAATTCAGGGCACGGTGGATTTTTATTGGGATGTTCAATTTGAGGACCAGGAATTTCTTCCTTAACCTTAATAAGTCTCTTGGGGCCAGACTGGAATTCTGTGACTTAAAAAGATTCCCTGAAAAAAAACCTGGGGATGGTGAGTTTGACCTTTTGCTCAGGCAGTTGTTCCTGAGCAAAAGGTCAAATTCAGCATCCCAGTAATTAATTCTTAACAACTCATCTTTGTTCCAGTAATTAATTCTTAATTATCTCATCTGCTGCTCTGAAATTCCCTTTGAGTTCTCCAGAACCACACCATGATGTAATGCATTACTAGAAGGTTCCTGGCAAAAAATAAGTCCTGGAGTCAGACTTCAAACGCTCCAATTTAAGAGCAGGACAGTAATTTAGCTCATTATAAATAAAAGGGCATTTGAGCAGCTCAGAGCCAGGTTTGGGTTTGGATTTCCTGTCTTTGGGAGTTGGTTTAAATCCCAAAAAGTGGTCAAAGGTGAACTGAAACCACCTGGTGATTCCCACACCCCATTCCCGGGGTGGAAATCCAAAAAACAACAACAAAAAAAAAGAGAGCAAACCCTCATTGTGAGAATAAAACAATTAAAAATTAAAATACAAAAAAATTTAAACCAAACCCTTGTTGTGAAAATAACTAAAAAAAAAAACCCAAAAAACAGAAGACACCATGAATTTGTGTGAATAACCAAAAAAATACACCAAGTCCTTGTTGTGAGAATAACTAAAAAAAAAGACGCCAAACCCTTGGGAGAATAACTAAAAAAAAAAAAAAGACATCAAACCCTTATTATAAGAGTAACAAAAAAAAAAATTACACCAAGCTCTTGTTGTGAGAATAACCACCAAAAAATTGCACCAAATCTTTGTTGTGAGAATAAAGGAATGGGGAAAATTTTGAGAATAAAGGAATGGGGGAAGTTCCTTCAGCTTAGAGAAGGGGAGAGAAGGAAAAAACACGTGGGTGTCCTGAGTCTGGGAAGCTTTAAAACTTGACCAAATCCACTGGATTTGCCAAAAATCCTCTTTGTGGCGGGCTGGAATTTGCTGATGTGTTTAAGGGGATGTAGGAAACAGCTTCATCATCCCGGGGCTGCCACGTGAGGGAGGAGAACGTGGAGCGTGCTGTTCCTGCTGGATCCCACAGCCTGGAATCTCCCTCTGCCTTCCCACACGCTTCCCTTTCCATTTTTTTTCCCTTTGCCTTCTGCTCATCCATCAGTGCTCCCTGTCAGGAGCATCCCTTGGGATGGGTGATGTCCCTCCAGCAGCCAGAGGGTCACGTTTGGGTTGGAAAAGGAGATTTTTCTGGCCCTGGATGCTCAGGGAGCTGTCCAAGCTCTCCACGCCGTGTCCCTGTTTACACTTTATTCTGTTCCAGCTGCATCCCAGGGAATTTGGGTTTTCTCAGGGTGCTTTGAAGGAGCAGCCTCACCATGGGTGTGGGAGGTTGGATTTCACAGGCTAAATCAGCTCCCAGTGGCTGAACTGGGAGTCCCAGTTCACAGAATTCACAGAATTCACAGAATCACTGGGTTGGAAGAGACCTCCAAGATCATCGAGTCCAGCCCAGCCCCAACACCTCAACTCAACCCTGGCACCCAGTGCCACATCCAGGCTTTGTTAAACACACCCAGGGATGGTAACTCCACCACCTCCCCGGGCAGAACATTCCAGAACTTTATCACTCTTTCAATGAAAAACTTATTCCTAATATCCAACCTAAATTTCCCTTGGTGCAGCTTGAGGCTGTGTCCTCTGGTTCTGTCAGTGCTGCCTGGAGAAAGAGAAAGTTAAGACAAAGTGGGAGAGCAGTGCCTTCCACAGAGCTCAGGGTGTGGGAGGAGGATTTATCCCACTTTTCATAGACCCAGATTAAACAATTCACCCTTATTTCCACAAGGGGAGGAGACACTGAGCCCAGAGCTCATGGATGTGTTGATATCCTGGGAGGGAGAACATGGAATTAAACTCCAAGGAGTAGGTGAAGGCGAATGTTGGATAGACAGGCCTAATCCTGGGGTTTTTAAGTGCAATGGCATGGGAGGAAATACAATTTTCCTCACATTTCAACATATTTTGGCTCCATTTCTGTGCCCCCATGTGCTATAATTGTGTCCTCAAGAGCAGCCCTGCCAGGGTTCTCTGGCTCAGAGAGGCCCTGCCCTTGTCATTTGTCATTTTTGTCATCTTTGTCATCCTTGTCATCCCACTGGAATGGCTTTGCCAGGCTAAGAATGCTGGCCTGGCTCCCTCCTGCATTCCTGGAGCTTCCCCCTCCAGTTCTGGTCAAGGCTTTCCTCCCCCTCAGCCCTTTGGTGGCTGCAGAATGACAGGGAGGTGCTGCCAGCTCCAGTTGGGAACCACAAATGGGATTTTAATGAGAGAGAGGCAAAAAAAAGGACAAGATTCCCATTCCCAGCAGCCTCCCCCAGGAACGTCCTCCCACCCTGTCCAGCTGTGGTGTGAGGGGTGGACACAGGGCTGGCCAAGTTGCCCAAACCCCATTAATAAACTGTGAGTGAAATTAAACCCAACACGTTCACATCTCTGCCTTGTTCTTTCTAACCAGCTTTGGAAACTCAGGAGCTGAGTTTTGCAGGATCATTCCCTTCCATGCTTTTCGGATAGAAATTCCAATTTTCTGCAGCTGCTCATCCTGGGAGGACCCAAATTATTCCATTTTTCTGCCAGCACCTCGAGCCCATTCTCTCTGCTGTTTCCCTCAGTGCTGGAATCCTCGACCTGCCCCAGATTTCTTTTCCTGACTCCTCATCCACCCTGTGGATGTTTTATTCACAGCCAACGTGTCAACGTCCCAGTTCTATGTCAGGAATGTCAGGCCTTGACTGGAAGCAGATTCCAGCACAAAGACCCAGCCAAAAGGTCATAATTTGTGAATCCCTACAGCTCAAGTTTGTAAATTATGAAACAGTGGAAACTTGGTTTTTCCTGGGATTCTTGCATGCTTGAGTCCCAGAGAATGCTGGAAAAATTTAACGGTGAAATTATTAACAATAATTTCACAGATTTTTGTTTTATTTTTACAAAAAAACAGCAAATTTTTTCCCAGTTTTGGATGCTGGAGGTCACTGTGGTGTTCACAACCTGCTGGGGTATTCCCTCACAAAACAAAAGGACTTTTTTCCCTATTTTTTCCCCAAGGAATGGGTCCCATCCACCTGAACGAGATTGACTGCACGGGCTTTGAGAAGTCAGTCACGGACTGCAAGTTCAACACCGAGTCCCAGGGCTGCAACCACGAAGAAGATGCTGCTGTGAGGTGCAATGTGCCAGCCATGGGCTTCCAGAACCAGGTGAGGAGCTGAGGGATCCAGGTGTGAAGGAATTTTGGGTGGGAATTTTGGGCAGGAATCATTTCACCCAAGCCGTGAGTATTTAATTCAGGTTTTTGCCTAAAAAAGGAAGGGAAATGAGGATGAGTGTCCCATTTTATGTGGGTTTTGAGTTCCTCTGGACTCGTCTCAGAGGCCTGGAAATGAGGAAGGTCAGGTTGGATGGGGCTTGGAGCAACCTGGGATGGTGGAAGGTCCCTGCCCATGGGAGGGGGTGGCACTGGATGATTTGTAACCCAATTTTCAACCTTTTCCAACCCAACCATTTTGTGCTAACTGCATGAACCAGACACAGATTCCTCTGAGTGCTCCTTCCAAAGGTCTAAAGGAACAGGGGAGGGAAGCTTTTCCAGGGAATTCCTGCAGCTGGTCCAACCCATTGAACTGCCGGGCTTGGCTGGACCGTCCCCTGCCAAACTGGGAGAAGAGCTGAACTCCCTGAGCTCAAGCCCTGAGGAGACTCTGAGTGCTGCTCCATCCCTGGATGGTTTCCCAGTGCCTTCCCTTTGAGGAGCCCCTCCTGACCCCACACAAAGATGGGACATGGTGCTGCACAACCCGAGTGCCCTGAGTCATTTTCCCTATGAAAGATCTGGGGATTGTGTTCATCTTTTCCTGACTTCTCATCCACCCTGTGGATGTTTTATTCACAGCCCATGTGTTGATGTCCCCGTTCTCTGTCAGGAATGTCAGGCCTTGACTGGAAGCAGATTCCAGCACAAAGATCCAGCCAAAAGGTCATAATTTGTGAATCCCCACAGATCTCCTTTTTGCCAGTCAGAATTCCCTCTCTGGGAAGGAAATCCCTCACCAGGGTTTCTCCAGCTCTGTGCTAAAGGGGGAGTTTTCTGCTGTGCAGCCCCTGGGTCGCTTCCAGCTGGGGACATCCAATGATTCCAGAATTTTGGGGGAACTAGACCTTCTTCCCCACCTGTTGCCCTTCCCCTTGGAAGTTTGCTGTGGATTTAGGGGTTCTGTGTCCTGCAGCTTCGCCTGAGCGGGGGCCGCAACCCCTACGAGGGCCGTGTGGAGGTGCTGGCCGAGCGCAACGGCACCCTGAGGTGGGGCACGGTCTGCAGCCACAACTGGGGCACCGTGGAGGCCATGGTGGTGTGCCGGCAGCTGGGGCTGGGCTTTGCCAGCCACGCCTTCCAGGTGAGCCCCTGTCCCACCCCTGCCTGGGCTTCACACCTGGATGGGTGGGGTGAGGGTGCTGGAGGAGGAGGAAGGGTCATTCCAAAAGGAGCTTCAAGGGTGGAGCTGGAAAGGCCTTGAGGGTGAAATCTCATTAGACAACGACCGTGGAGGGGGATTGGGAGTAGAAGGAGCTGTGGATGATGAGAAATGAGGGAACTTCATCAGGAACTGGGAACGATGGGATAAGGGGGAATGGCTTCCTACTGCCAGAGGGCAGGGTTGGATGGAATACTGGGAATAAATTCTGCCCTGGGGCTGTGGTGAGGTCCTGGGATGGAATTCCCAGAGGAGCTATGGTTGTCCCATTCCTGGAAGTGTCCAAGGCCAGCTTGGAGCTAGCTGGGATAGTGGAAGGTGTCCCTGCCCGGGTAGGACTGAATGAGTTTTAATGTTTTTAAGGATTTGGTGACAAACATTCTGCTTCCCTGAGTTCTCTGTAGTTTTCTCATAGCTCAGGTTTCCCGACATTCCCCAACCCCTGCTTGGGCTGGTGGCTGCATGCAGGTTCTTGTCCCTCCCTGAAATGCAGAGGTCAGGTTCAGACTGGTGTCAGGTCTCCTGAAAAAATGGGAATTTGCTCATGGAGTTGCTCTGGTGCAGCCCTGAGCAGCGGGGCTGGATCCAGCTCCATGAATTGTTGGTATTCCCTGCTCCTCTCCTGCCCCAAACCCTCCCTGCTTCTGCATGGCCAGGAATGACACCTCAGTCCTGCCCCACCCCTGGGAGTGTCCAAGGCCAGGCTGGACAGGGCTTGGAGCAGGCTGGGATGGTGGAATGTGTCCCTGCCCATGGGATGAGCAATCCAAACCATTCCATGACCTCTGCCACCCTGGGCTCATGGACAGATCCCAACCATTCTCCATGGCCAGGGAGAGATCTGCAGGTGCTCAGGGGACACTCAGGGCTTGGACACCCAGCAGGAAGGAGGCTGGAGCTGCCCACGTGCTGCTGGAGCCATTCCCTGCTCCAACTGCTTCCTCCAGCTGATTTCCCCCCGTCACACCCCAGGAGCTGAGGATCTCCACACCCCTGAGTGTGGCCTTTCCTACTGCCTGGCTCTGTTGACACAGCCCTGAGAGTCCAGCGAGGAAAAGGCATTTTTTCCCTGAGCTGAGGCTGCTGGAATTTGGAACAGAAAAGGCTCTTATGCTGCCCCAGCTCCAGGAGCATAAAGCCCCAGTGTGCAGAACAGGGCAGCCCTGTGTGCTCCCAGCCTTCCCAAACAGCTGGGGGCAACGGGAGCCGAGGGACACCGGGGGTTTCTGTTCCTGGAAACTGCTCCCAGCTTGGGCACGGACAGATCTCATCGGATTTTTTTAGGTTCGTTCTCCCCTCCCCTTCTCCCAAGTTTTGGGGTTTGGGAGTTGACTTTATGTCATTCCCATGAGTTTTGTATAACTGGGGGATGATGAGAGGAGAGGAAATTTCATCAGGAACTGGAATGATGGGACAAGGGGGAATGGCTTCCCACTGCCAGAGGACAGAGTTAGATGGAATATTGGGAATGAATTCTTCCCTAGAACACTGGTGAGGGCCTGGGATGGAATTCCCAGAGAAGCTGTGGATCCCCTGGATCCCTGGAAGCGCCCAAGACTATGTTTAAACAACCTGGGATAGTGAGAGGTGTCCCTCTGCATGGCATGGGGTGGGACTGGATGGCATTCAAGGTTTTTAAGGATTTGGTGCCAAAATTCAGCTGCTCTGAGTCCCCCGCTCCAGCATCCTTGGGCAAGATCCTCCTGGATAACGTGAGATCTCGCCCTGATCTTCCCTGGCAGGAGAATCCACACTTTAGGCAGGTAAATATTCCCCTAAGAGCCCAAAGAATGTGTGAAATGCCTTTTCCTGCCTTTTTATTTGCCCAGGAAACCTGGTACTGGCACGGGGACGTCAGCGCCGACGACGTGGTCATGAGCGGGGTCAAGTGCTCGGGGACAGAGATGTCCCTGTCCCACTGCCGGCACGACGGGGCCCACGTGTCCTGCCCCCGCGGAGGGGGACGCTTCGGGGCCGGCGTGTCCTGCTCGGAGAGTGAGTGACTCGGGGTTTATTTATTCTTGGAGGAACGGGCTGACCTGGATACGTCAAAACAGCACTAAATTGTAACTCCCAGAGAGGTTCTGGCTGTGGCTGCCCCATCCCTGGAAGTGTCCAAGGCCAGCTTGGAGCGAGCTGGGATTGTGGAAGGTGTCCCTGCCCATGGTGGGATGGGATGGGATGGGATGGGATGGGATCCATAGGATGGGATGGGATGGGATGGGATTTAAGGTCGACTACTCCCATATGGTGAATGGTTCCCCCCCAAGCTATTCCTACTCAAACTCAAGAGTAGGATTAATTTTGGTATTCAGGAGAAATTGTTCTTTTTGAGAGTGGTGAGGGAACTTCATCAGGGACTGGGAATGATGGGATAAGGGGGAATGGCTTCCTACTGCCAGAGGGCAGGGTTGGATGGAATACTGGGAATAAATTCTGCCCTGGGGCTGTGGTGAGGTCCTGGGATGGAATTCCCAGAGGAGCTGTGGTTGTGCCATTCCTGGAAGTGTCCAAGGCCAGCTTGGAGCTAGCTGGGATAGTGGAAGGTGTCCCTGCCCATGGCAGGGGGTGGAATGGGATGGGATTTAAGGTCCATATTCCTGTATGGTGAATTGTTCCCCACCAGGCTTAGATTGGATATTCAGGAGAAGTCCTCCCCTGGGAAGGTGGGGAGGGGCTGGAATGGCTTCTCTATAGAAGCTGTGGCTGCCCCATCCCTGGAAATGTCCAAGGCCAGGTTGGACAGGACTTGGGGCAATCTGGGATAGTGGGAGATGTTGGGGCTGGAAGTGGCTGATCCTTAAAACCCCTTCCCAGCCAAACCATTCCATGGCCCTCTGATTAACATTCCATGTCACATCATTCCACAGCCCTCTGATTAGCACTGAGTGAGTCTGAGGAGCTCAGTGGCAGGACCATCCTGCACCTCCAGCAGGGTGATTTTATTTCATTTAAACCACTGGGGTGATTTTATTTCATTTAAACCACTCATTCCTCACTCCAGCCGCCCCTGACCTGGTGCTGAACGCAGAGCTGGTGGAGCAGACAGCCTACCTGGAGGACAGGCCCATGTTCCTGCTGCAGTGTGCCCTGGAGGAGAACTGCCTGGCCAGCTCAGCCCACAACACCTCGCTGACCTCGGGCTACCGGCGCCTGCTGCGCTTCTCCTCGCAGATCCACAACAACGGCCAGTCCGACTTCCGGCCCAAGAACGGCCGCCACGCCTGGGTGTGGCACGACTGCCACCGGTGGGTGTCACACCCCAGGGGTCACTGTCACCCTCCAGCCCCTGCTGCTGCCACGGGGAAGTTTTGTCCCAGTTTTGTCCCGGTTTTGTCCCGGTTTGCCCCTCAGTTTGGTGGTTGTAAGCAACATTCCCTGGATTTTGGGAACTCTTTCTTCATTCAGTTCTTTCTTCATTCAGTTCTTAAGCAATTCGGAATTAGGCGTGGTCTGTGCCTCACTGTGAGCTGAGCTTTGCAGACAGGCCCTGCTGGGTCTCAGTGCAGGGCTCCAGGGCTGGGATAGGCATTCCCAGGTGCCATTTGTGGGGTTTTTGTAGGAATTCGGGCCAGGCTGCCAGTCTGTGCCCGTGGGTGGAGGGGGGGGAATTGTCTGGGTCCAAAAACAGCCACTGCCACTGGGGAGGAGGGAAAGGAGAGGAATTCTTTCTGTCTGAGCTGTGTGAAATGGAAAATGGGGGTTTGGAGGGAGATTTTGGGGTGTGGGGGAAGGTGTGGTTGTGGTGAATTAGAGATGGAGCAGCTCTGCTGGGAGGAAAAGCTGAGGGAACTGGGAATGCTCACCTGGAGAAGAGAAGGCTCCAGGGAGAGCTCAGAGCCCTTTCCAGGGCCTGAAGGGGCTCCAGGAGAGCTGGAGAGGGACTGGGGACAAGGCCTGGAAGGATGGGACACAGGGAATGGCTCCCACTGGGAAAGGGGAGATTTGGGTGGGATATTGGGAAGGAATGAGGGTGGGGAGGGGCTGGGATGGAATTCCCAGAGGAGCTGGGGCTGCCCCTGGATCCCTGAAGTGCCCAAGGCCAGGCTGGAGCTCCCTGGGACAGTGGGAGGTGTCCCTGCCATGGCAGGGTGGCACTGGATGGGATTTAAATCCCTTTCCAACCCAACCCATTCCATGATTTTCTGACACCTGGGAGCTGAGTTTGCACAGACAGGACGTGGGAACTCTGCACTCACCACGTGCAGATTACCTGAGCAGTTTCTCACCTGGTAAAGGACAAAAAAAATGCTGGAATTCTGCATTTTTTATGCATCTCAACCCCACTAAAACTGTCAGCAGCTGGGAGGTGTTTTTGCACTTATTTTTGACTAAATTCGTCCCATAAATGCATCATTTTTCAAGGAATTAAGACAGTTTTGGATAAATTGGGGGGAAAAGGGAGCTGGAAGCCATCCAGGTGCTTTGCTGTGAAATGTGGACTGGTACAAGGTGGATTTTCCCCTAATTTGAGGTAAAAAGCAGTGAAATAACTCCATGCACAGCTGCTGTCCTGTTTAAAAAACTGGGGAAACACCAGAGTGGTAAATTTTAAATCGAAGAATTTTAAATTATCTTTAATAATTCTTTAATCAAAGAATTTTTATAATCTTCCCAAAGAGCTGACATGTGCAGGTAGCACTGAAAAAGGGAGAACTTGGAGCAATTTTGGACACGGTGGAAGGGAGGTGGGATGGGAAAGGGTGAGCAAGAGGCCAGGAGCCATCTGTGCTCCAAACTGGAACCAGTTTAGAGGGACAGGGATGAACTCAATCCCTCTTCAATCTTTCCAGTCTGTGAACAGCAGAATGTAAACAGCCCAGGGAGTGACTCAGGCATAGCTCAGAAACTGAGTCAGGCTCGAGAAGCTCAAACTCGCATCAATTTCGTTGATTTGAGCCAAATCTGCCTCAAATCAACAGCCTGGCCTCGGCCTTGGGGCCTCTGCTTTGCCTCCTCCCCTGGCAGCTCCTGTTTGGATGTGGAAGTAGAATAAAAATGGGAAAGACCCTGAGCAGGGAGTGAAAAATGATTTCATTCTGGCAGATGGCAATTTCTGGATTGTTATTTTTTTTAGTGAGGGGAAATGCAGGGAAAATTTCCTCCCCTTCCCTCTTTGCTCTTGCCCCATCTGTAAATCCATGAGCAGTGGTGGTGGTTGGAAGTGGTTAAGCCTTGATTATTTTCACAGCTGGAAAGGAGTGGATTTATGCCCGTTTTTCTTTTTTTTTTTTAATTCTTAAGCAACTGGTTCTGAATTAGGCCCTGTCTGGGCCTCGCTCTGAGCTGAGCTTTGCAGATGGGCCCTGCTGGGTCTCAGTGCAGGGTTCCAGGGCTGGGATAGGCATTCCCAAAAGCTGGGATAGGCATTCCCAAAGCTGGGATACGCATTCCCAAAGCTGGGATACGCATTCCCAAAGCTGGGATAGGCATTCCCAGTGCTGGGATAGGCATTCCCAAAGCTGGGATACACATTCCCAAAGCTGGGATAGGCATTCCCAAAGCTGGGACACCCATTCCCAAAGCTAGGATAGGCATTCCCATTGCTGGGACACACATTCCCAAAGCTGGGACACACATTCCCAAAGCTGGGATAGGCATTCCCAAAGCTGGGACACCCATTCCCAAAGCTAGGATAGGCATTCCCATTGCTGGGATACACATTCTCATAGCTAGGATTCACATTCCCAGTGGTGGGATACACATTCCCAAAGCTGGGATACACATTTCCAGTGCTGGGGTGACACACAGTGGTTTCAGGTCCCACTCCAGTTGTCTCCCTGTTCCCTCCTGCCCTGGATTTGCTCCCGATTCCAAGGCTGGGCTCAAATCCAAGGAGTTGCATCAGCATCACCCACACTGCTGTGCCCAGCCCTGACCATGTGGAGTCCAGCTGGGCTAAAGCTCAGCTTAATTCTCTGCTGAGCCAGCAGCGGGGCTTAAAAATCCCAATGTCCCCTGAGTCCAACGTCACCCAAACCATGCTGGGGTCTGACTTTGCTAATCAGGGACCTAAACACGGACTCCAGGCTCTCTCCTGACTTTTGCTGTGCTCAGCAGTGCTGGAATGTTCTCCAGGTTGGGCTGGCACATCCCAGTTTAAAACCAGGAAATGTCTCCTGGGTGAAAATCCAGCTCTGAGCAGGGTGAAAGAAGCTGCTCCAGCTGTTGTTTTTTGCTGATAAATTCACATTCTGCTGCTTAAAAAATTAATCAGTAAAAGCAGCCAGGTCTGGGCACAGCCAGCTCTGTGAAGTTCCTGGGAAATTTCTCTGTGAATTTTCTCTGTGAATTTCTCTGTGAAGTTCCTCTGTGAATTTCCTGGGAAATTATGAGGCTGCTCCAAGGGATGATTTTTTGATGGATTTTTTGCCCTTCCTGCCACTATAAAACATTGTGATCCCACAAAAGCAAGGGACTCAATAAATGTCCCAGGAGAGGTTGGACAGGGCTTGGAGCAACCTGGGACACGGGGAGGTGTCTCTGCCATGGACAGGGATGGAAGAAAATGATCCTTAAATCCCTCCCCACCCAACCAGTCTGGGATTCCATGTAAATAAATCCCAGGAGGCAGCAGGAGGGTTGATGGAGCCACACAGGATCAGCCCCAGGGAATATTTCCTGGCTGGAGTTGTCCCAGTCCTGCAGCTCCACTTCAGCCCTGGTAATTAAAGGGAAATTAATTGTAGGGATAAATTAATTATCCCTCGGGATAATTGTCCCTGTCTGTCCCCACAGGCACTACCACAGCATGGAGGTGTTCACCCACTACGACCTCCTGAACCTCAATGGCACCAAGGTGGCCGAGGGACACAAAGCCAGCTTCTGCCTGGAGGACACAGAGTGCGAAGCAGGTCTGTGCCAGGGCCCCGTGTCCCCGGAATTTCATCCTCTTCCCAAGCAGGTGACGGCTCCCGAGGGCTGCACATGGCCTGGCAGGAGGCAGGAAGCAGTCCTGGATGGATGGATGGATGGATGGATGGATGGATGGAATGGATCAATGGGATGGATCAATGGGATGGATGGATGGATGGATGGATGGATGGATGGATGGATGATGGATGGATGATGGATGGATGGATGATGGATGGATAATGGATGGATGGATGGATGGATGGATGGATGGATGGATGATGGATGGATGATGGATGGATGGATGGATGGATGGATGGATGGATGGATGGATGATGGATGATGGATGGATGGATGATNATGGATGATGGATGCATGGATGGATGGATGGATGATGGATGGATGGATGGATGATGGATGGATGATGGATGGATGGATGGATGATGGATGCATGGATGGATGGATGGATGATGGATGGATGGATGGATGATGGATGGATGATGGATGGATGGATGGATGATGGATGCATGGATGGATGGATGGATGATGGATGGATGGATGATGGATGGATGATGGATGGATGGATGGATGATGGATGGATGGATGGATGGGTGGATGGATGATGGAATGGATCAATGGGATGGATGGATGGATGCATGGATGGGAACCCCCCAGGTCCCCCATTCTCTTTTCCACCCTCAGCTCCCTCCATCCCAACTTTGAGCTGCTCCAAAACCCCAAACTGTGCATTTTCTGCTCCCTACCAAGTGAGGAATTCCAAAAGAAACCTCCAGCTGCTGTGGTTGGAAGGTGGCAGCTCCTGAAATCTCACCCAAATCACCACACATGGAGTTTACCACTGTTCTTGAGGAACAACCAGGAATTTTCTGGGAATTCTGCTGCAGATTTAACACTTTTTGCCTTAATTCTCCTCCTGTAGACGTGCAGAAGCAGTATGAGTGTGCCAATTTTGGAGAGCAGGGGATCACAGTTGGCTGCTGGGACGTTTATCGGCACGACATCGACTGCCAGTGGATCGACATCACCGACGTCCCCCCCGGGGATTACCTCTTCCAGGTGGGACAAACAGCATTTGTGACACCCCTACTGCTTTTATCTTACCAATCAGATCCAGAATTTACCAAATTTGTTCATTTGACACCTCCAACTTCTGTTTATAAAGGGATTATATTCCCAGATGCCTTAAAGATAAAGGATTATTCACCAGGATAATCAACACACATTCCCAAGGGAAAAATCAGGGCCCATGAGCACAGTTTGGAGATTAAAGTCCTAAAAATTCCATGTCCAGCTAATCCTGGATAGGCCCAGCCCAGCTGATGTTGTTGACAGTGTTGTCACACCCCCAAAGCACAGCACCCCTCTTTGGAGCTGGTTGTAAGCAACATTCCCTGAACTTTGGGGTTAAATGGTGCTGGTTTTGGGGTTTTTGTAGGAATTTGGGCCAGGCCCATGGGGGGAATTGTCTGGGTCCAAAAACAGCCACTGGCACTGGGGAGGAGGGAAAGGAGAGGAATTCTTTCTGTCTGAGCTGTGTGAAATGGAAAATGGGGGTTTGGAGGGAGATTTTGGGGTGTGGGGGAAGGTGTGGTTGTGATGAATTAGAGATGGAGCAGCTCTGCTGGGAGGAAAAGCTGAGGGAACTGGGAATGTTCACCTGGAGAAGAGAAGGCTCCAGGGAGAGCTCAGAGCCCTTTCCAGGGCCTGAAGGGGTTCCAGGAGAGCTGAAGAGGGACTGGGGACAAGGCCTGGAGGGACAGGACCCAGGGAATGGCTCCCACTGGGAAAGGGGAGATTTGGGTGGGATATTGGGAAGGAATGAGGGTGGGGAGGGGCTGGGATGGAATTCCCAGAGCAGCTGTGGCTGCCCCTGGATCCCTGAAGTGCCCAAGGCCAGGCTGGAGCTCCCTGGGACAGTGGGAGGTGTCCCTGCCATGGCAGGGGTGGCACTGGGTGACTTTTAGGTCCTTTCCAACCCAAACCATTCCAGAATTCCCAGACTGAGCCTTTATTCCCTGACCTGGCTTTAGTCACGTCATTTCTCCTTACAAAACGAATTGTATTTTCATTTTTTGCTAACAAAATGCTGTAAAAAAACAACTGATCCTGCCCAATCCCCCTTTCAACAACCCCACCCCTGTCCCTCCACCCCTCCCAGGTCGTGATCAACCCCAACTACGAGGTGGCAGAGTCGGATTATTCCAACAACATCATGAAATGCCGGAGCCGCTACGACGGGCAGCGCATCTGGATGTACAACTGCCACATAGGTGAGGGCTGGGAATCCTCCAGCAGGCCCAGGCATGCTCCAAGGATTCCTCTCACACAAGGAATTTCATGTTTCCCCCCTCCTGAAAAGCTCTGGTGCAATCCCAGTGTCCTGGGAAATTCCTTCTTCCCAAAATCAAATTATTTTGCCAAGCTGGGATCTCTTTGGATCACAGACTTCTCTTGGAAAACAAATAAAGCAGTGGGAAAGAGCCTGCTGTAGCAGGCAGGCATTAAAATGTCCCTGGAATGTCTGGGGAATCTCTGTTTTCTTGGAAAATTTTGAAATATTATCATTTGGTATTTTTCTTTTTGGTCGTGGAAATATCAAAGCCAAACTAATTTAAATTTAGCTTATTCCATTGTCAAAACCATTAAAAATGGAATTAACTTGGGGGCTTTTTAGGACTGTTTTTACCACAGAAAATGAATTACACAACTGCCTGCCTAGTTCCAAATAAAACTTTGAAAAGCTTTGAAAATTCCCTTCTTCAAGGAATGTTTTTCCTGGAAAAAAAAATCCCAGATTTTTCTCATTATTTTGTTGGGATTTTAGCAGAAAATTCTCATTTTGTGTGTCACATTTCAGACTGTGACCTAGTTCAGGAAAGTGAAGCCCATTCCAGCTGCTGCTTGGGCTCTGCAGCTGAGCTGGGAGATATTTCTGGTTAAAAATAAAGGTTTTAACTTTCACTTTGTCCTAATTGGAGGGAAATTAGGGTTTGGTTCTGGTTCAGAGCAGAGCCCTCACACCCTCACAGGCCTTGCTGGGCCTCACTTTATTTTTTAAGCACCAAACCAGTGACATTTGGGTAATTCAGTCTTGCAAATCCACATCCAGCCCTCCTGGGGACTCCTGGCTGTGCCAGTTAGGGCAAGATTTAATTAAAACTTCATTTAATTAACCCAAACCTTTAAGCCCTTCATTTCCAGGGCACTGGTTCCACCCAATCCTGATGTTCCCAAGTGCTTTTCCCTCTCCCAGTATTCCTGAGTGCTTTTCCCTCTCCTGGTATTCCCAAATGTTTTTCCCATGCTCTCCCCATGTTCCCAAGTGCTTTACTCTGCTCGCCCCATGCTCTCCTGGTGTTCCCAAATGTTTTCCCGTGCTCCCCCAATGATCCCAAAGGTTTTTTCCATGTTCCCCCTGTGTTCCCAAGAGTTTTTCCCTCTCCTGGTGTTCCCGAGTGGTTTTCCTGTGCTCTCAAGGGTTTTCCCCATGCTCTCCCCATTTTCCCAAGGGGTTTTTCCTCTCCCAATGTTTCCCTGCTCACCCTGTGCTTTCCTGGTGTTCCCAATCCCGAGTGTTCTCCCCACGCTCTCCCCATTTTCCAAGTGTTTTCCCCTCTCCCAGTGTTCCCAAGGGTTTTCCCCGTGCTCTCCCCATATTCCCAAGGGTTTTTCCCTCTCCCAGTGATCCCAAGTGTTTTCCCTGCACTCTCCTGGTGTTCCCAATGATTTTTTCCATTCTCTCCCAGTGATCCCAAGGGTTTTTCCCTCTTCTGGTGATCCCAATTTTTCCCCATGCTCTCCCCACGTTCCCAAGTGTTTTTCCTGTGCTCTCCTGGTGATCTCAAGTGTTTTTCCCTGCTCCTGCTCACCCTGTGCTCTCCCAGTGTTCCCAAGGGTTTTCCCCATGCTCTCCCAGTATTCCCAAGTGTTTTTCCTGTGCTCTCCCCATGTTCCCAAGGGTTTTTTCCATGCTTTTTCCATGTTCCTGAGGGTTTTCCCCATGCTCTCCCCATGTTCCCAAGGGTTTTTCCCTCTCCTGGTGTTCCCAAGCACTTCTCCCTGCTCACCCTGCACTTTCCCAATGTTCCCAAGTGTTTTTCCCATATTGTCTTAAGTGTTCCCAAGGGTTTTTCCCTCTCCCCATGTTCCCGAGTGTTTTTCCCATTCTCTCCTGGTGATCCCAAGGGTTTTCCCCGTGCTCTCCCAGTGATCCCAAGGGTTTTTCCCTCTCCCCGTGTTCCTGAGGGTCTTCCCCATGCTCTCCCAATATTCCCAAGGGTTTTCCCCTTTCCCAGTGATCCCAAGTGCTTTTCCTGTGCTCTCCCAGTGGTCCCAAGGGTTTTCCATGCTCTCCCCCTGATCCCAAAGGTTTTTTCCATGCTCTCCCCATGTTCCCAAGAGTTTTCCCCATGCTCTCCCAGTGATCCCAAGGGTTTTTCCCTCTCCCCATGTTCCCAAGTGCTTTTCCCATTCTCTCCTGGTGATCCCAATGGTTTTCCCCGTGCTCTCCCAGTGATCCCAAGGGTTTTTCCCTCTCCCCATGTTCCTGAGTGTTTTTCCCATTCTCTCCTGGTGATCCCAAGGGTTTTCCCAGTGCTCTCCCAGTGATCCTTGAGTCTTCTTCCCTCTCCCAGTGTTCCCAAGGGTTTTCCCCGCGTTCCCAAGTGTTTTTCCCAGTATTCCCAGGTGGTTTTCCCTCTCCTGCTGACCCCTGCTCTCCCTGTGGCCTCTCCAGGTGGTTCCTTCAGCGAGGAGACGGAGCAGAAGTTCGACCACTTCAGGGGACTCACAAATAACAACGTGTCTGCCCGGTAGAATTCCCACTAATTTAAGGAAGCCAGGACTCCTGCTCCGGCCCTTCCCGAACCACTGCACCCCAGGAAATGGAGCCTCCACCAAACTCTGAATTTCAGGTGAATCATTCCTGAAGAAGCCTCTCCCTCCCCAGTTTAGGTGCTCAGGCCACCCCTCGGTGCCTCCTGCAATTCCATCTCTCCACAGCTCCAGCTCTTCACCATTCCAAAGATTTCTCCCACATTTTGCAGCACTCCTCGCCTCAGGTTGGGTGCCAGCCACCCAAAAGTGCCTTTACCCTTCATTTCCAAGGCATTATTTGGGAATTTTCAGCTCTTTTCCACTCCCAGTGCCTGTTTGTGCTGCTGCTTCCTGCACTCCTCCTCAGCACTGACTCCAGTTTAGCAAGGAAATAGAAAGAAAGGAAAAAATTAAAAAAAAAAACAAAAAAAACAGGAAAAAAAAAAGGAGCAGCTTTTTGTGAGCAGAACAGTGTAAAGCTGAATTTAATACTGCAGTGAAACACTTGGATCCAACAATGGCCACGCTCCAGAGGGGAGCAGAACGTGGAATTTCACAGGGAATTTCACATGGAATCTCACAGGGAATCTCATATGGAATCTCACAGGGAATCAAAGCTCCCTGAAGTGACCCAGAACTCAGCAGATTCCCAGGGATGAGGTCTCTGGGCTGGAAATTCCCATCCCACAGGGATCCTCCACCCACCAGGTGCTGTGCCCATCCAAGAATCACCTCCCGACTGGATTTCCATCTTTTTTTCAAGGATGAATTATCCTTGTGCACTTTGCAGAGGGAATTTCTGCCTCTCATCCCCAGGGATCTCCTCCTCTCTTTGAGGACACACTTTGCTACAGAGCTCCAATAAAAACCTTTTCCCTGGAAAAAAAAAATCACTTGAGAAGCCCTTGGTGTATTTCTCCTCACAATTTCTGGAAGTTTAGGGGTTTTCCCCCCTCTTCTACAACCAAAGTTACCTGGAATTCCAGCTGATTCCACAGAGGATTCCAAGTGGCTGCAAACTTCCCCCAAACCCCACCTCACAGGGATGTTGTGAGGCTTAAAAATGCAGAAATATTTTGAGTATTTGTCATTTCTCCAGTGCTCCAGACGACATCTGGGAAAGGGTTTTAACCCCTGGCAACTGGAAAATTCCAGTTTTTCCTCAGAATTCCAGACTGGAGCACGAGCAGAGCCTGGGATGGGGGTGGAAGCTCATTTTAAACCCAGCTCTGGGCACATCAGCACAGGCAAATTCTGGAGAGTTTTTTTTCCCTAATGAGCAGATCCCAACTTTCTTCACCAACAGGGAAGTTCAGGCTCTTGAAACTCTGTAAATAAGTAAAAAATTCCCTAAAACTTGGATTCACTGCCTGTCAGTTTTCTGGGATATATGAACAGCAACATTACAACAAACGTGGAACAGATTTTTGAACTCCTGCCCTTGCTTAGAGTTGAATTCTGGCCCAACAAAATCCCAATTTTCTTACTCTTAATGCCTATTTTTTGTTGGAAAACAGAGCAGGAACAAGGAGTAAAGAAATCACCTCATTCCTGCAGGTGCCCCAGATGCTTTGAAACACCCAACAAAGAATTCCAGCACTTCCCAGGGCTCCAAAAAAACCCGAACAAGAATTCCCACTCCCAACTCTGCCAAGCTGATCCCTAAAGGAACACCCCCGTGGCACTGCCTGCTCTGCATGCATTTAATAGCACAGCCATGCTCATCTTTACAGCCTTTCGGTTTTTGGGTTTTTTTGGGGATTATTCCTCCTGATCCAAGGATTCTGGCTGGAAAACTTCAGTCCCTGTGGGCTCCTGCTGCCTGTGCCTCCAGCCCAGGGCGTGGGACACGAGTCTCCGGGCCACCGCCGTGTCCGTCTGCGGCCTCTCCTTCCCCAGCTGAAGCAGTTCTAGGGAAAAATGGGAAAAATTTACCCAGCTGGGGCATGGTCAGGGAGAAATTCGTGGTTAAATCCCAAAAATCAGCTTTTTTCCCTGCTGTTTTATTCGTTTATTGACATCAAATCTTTCTGTCTTGGTGAATAAATTGGGGTTTTTTTCAGGATGATGGAATTCCAGTTTCCAAAGGGATTGTTTGGTCACCAGAAAGGTTCAGGGCTCTTCTGCTGTGTGGAGAATTGTTCCCCATCCTCTTCCAGGAATTATTCCTGGCAAAATTCCCAACATGCCATCCCTGTGAACTGGCAAAATCCCCAACATGCCATCCCTTCCCATGCCTGGAAAAACCCAGGCAATTTATCCATTTATCCAATTGAAACTCCTCAAACCAGCTGCTGAAATCCTTGGAAAACAGCAAGGAAAATGAAAAAAAATCTGCATTTTAAATTACATCTAAATATTTCAGATAATTTGGGAAGCCCCGTGGTCAGTGCCCTCCATTTCTTGGATTGCTGCAATTCCATCTGCAAGGAAATCCACCAAAATTTCACCAAGTCCACAATAATTTGGATATGGGGATTAATTAATTAATCCTTTATCAATCTGCAGTTGTTATCTACACAGCAAGGGGGGCTTTCTTTGTTCTTCCAGAAGTTTCATTCATTAAGGAAAAATAAAATCATTAATTTTTTTTTTTTTAAAGAGACACTGTCAGCTAATAAAAATCCAAATCTGTGCTTGGAAAATAATCATTGAAACTGGATACCAACAGAATTTATGTTTAATTATTACATTTAATTATTTATTAATTAAATAATTAATGAATAATAAATAATAAATTAAAAATAATTGTATGTTCATTTAACCTGATTCAGAATAGTGAATAAATGGAAAAAAAAAACAGATGAAGGGGAGATACAAATAAACCAAATTTTTGGATGCTTCCTTTAAATGCAGCAGTGCTGAAACTCAGGAATTTGTCACTGTGACAGTGTCCCTTTAAAGCATTAAAATTGGAATTTATTCTGACTGCAGTGAGCTGGAAAATCCCAGGAATTGTTGGTTCAGAGTCTCTGCTGCTGCTGAGGTCCATGGCTTTGCTTTCCTGTGGCAACTGGACCTGATCAATCTGATTGAAAGGCAATGAAATCAATCAAACAATCAATCAATAATCAATCAATCACTGGTAATCAATCAACTGATGTTCATGGCTCAGCTTCACCATTTCTCCTTCCTGAATAAAATTATGCCAACCACAAGATTGGGTTTGTCTCCTTTGGATTGCCAGGGGGAGAGGGAAGAGAAAATTCCTGGGGAATTTGATGGCTTTGCCTGCCAAAAAATCCCAATTCCAGCACAACCCTTCCCTTCCAGCTGCCCAAAAGAGCAGCAAATTACACCCAAAAAAAGAAAATTAAATCTGAATTCCAGCAAAATTCCACAGCTCAGTGCCAAGAAATCCATAAAAAACCCAATCAGAAAAATAATCCTGACTATGAATCTGTCATCTGGACCAGTGAGGAGTGGGAAATCAAGAGAAGTGGGGTGAATTTAGGGAATTTTGTCTTACTTGGTCTCTGGAGTGCCTTGACCTTGGCCTGTTTGCTGGCGTGGATCAGGGGCCGGATCTTCAGGCAGGGGTAACGGCGGCCCAGGGCCTGGGATGCTGCAGGGAAAAAAGGGAATTAACCCCAAAATTCACATTATGCTGTGCTGGAACCCAGGGCCTGGGATGCTGCAGGGACACAAAAAGGGCTGGAATTAACCCCAAAATTCACATTATGCTGTGCTGGAAGCCAGGGCACAGGGGAGATTTCTCTGCCTGTCCTGAGATGCCCTGACCCCCAGGAGAACTCTGCTTTTAACTCCATCCATGGAGAAAGCTTCCAAGACTTTGGGATGAACAAGTGTGTGAAATAGATTGTGGTGTGAAAACTTGGGGTTTTGAATATGGAAAAAAAGTTTAGCATGGAAAAAGTTTAGTATGGAAAAGAAAGTTTAGTATAGAGAAACTTTTACTATAGAAGAAAAAGTTTAGTATGGAAAAAGTTTAGGATGGAGGAAAAAGTTTAGGATGGAAGAAAAAGTTTAGGATGGAAAAAATTCAGTGTGGAGGAAAAAGTTTAAGATGGGAAAAAAAGCTCAGGATGGAGAAAGTTTAGCATGGAAGAAAAAGTTTACCATGGAGGAAAAAGTTCAGTGTGGAAAAAGTTTAGTGTAGAAGAAGTTTAGCATGGAAAAAGTTTGGTATGGAGGAAAAAGTTTAGTATAGAAGAAGTTTATGATGGAAAAAAAGTTTAGGATGGAAAAAAAAGTTCAGTATAGAAAAAAAAGTTTAGTATGGAAGAAAAAGTTTAGTATGGAAAAAGTTTAGTATGGAAAAAGCTCAGTATGGAAAAAAAAAGCTTAGTATGGAAAAAGTTTAGTATGGAAGAAAAAGTTTAGTGTGCAAGAAAATGTTTAGGATGGAGGAAAAAATTTAGGATGGAGGAAAAAGTTTAGCATGGAAAAAGCTTTTAGTATGGAAGAAAAAGTTTAGTATGGAAAAAAAAGTTCAATGTGGAAGAAAAAGTTTAGGATGGAAAAAGTTTAGTAGGGAGGAAAAAGTTTAGTGTGGAAGAAAAAGTTTAGTATGGAAGAAAATGTTCAGTGTGGAAGAAAATGTTCAGTGTGAAAGAAAATGTTCAGTGTGGAAAAAGTTTAGGATGGAAAAAAAGTTTAGTGTGGAGGAAAAAAATCTTTAGTGTGGAAAATAATTTGAGGGTTTTCAGCATGGAGGTGGGTAGGAGACAAGATGGAGGATTTGGGGCATTGTCTGATCTCCTTCTTGTTCTTCATCTGCTCCATTTTCCTCAGTGCTGGTGGCACAGGGAGATTCATTAGAAAGAACCACAACACAGATGCTGGACAGACAGATAATTAGTTATTGGTAGAAGGGTAGAAATAAAATACGTTCTAACAGTTAATTGGACAAAACAGCTTTAAAAGACCTTGAACCTGTGTCTGGTGACTTTTGGGGCCTTCTCTTCACACACTGAGCTGAGATGTAGAGAGCTTTTAATCAGAGAAAATAAACAACAACCTAAGCTGGAAAACCAAAAATCCCATCCATCCCTCAGGCCTAACACAAAACTCCTTAAAGATCTCAAAAAAACCCACAAATAAAGGTTCCACAATGGTACAAAAATCCCATCCATCCCTCATGCCTAACACAAAACTCTTTAAAGATCTCAAAAAAAAACACAAAAAAAGGTTCCACCATGGTACAAAAATCCCATCCATCCCTCATGCCTAACACAAAACTCTTTAAAGATCTCCCCATCAAAAAAAAAACCCAAAAGCAGCACAAAACCACTCTGATCTCAGCATCTGCTCAAGGCTGGGACTGAACCAGCTGAAGTCATGGTGGGAACCTCGGGAAGAATCCCAAAAATAGGAAAAAATGGCTTTTTAAAAGAATTTTGGCACTTTTAGAGGAAATCCCAAATAAAAGAGCAGAACCTGTTGGGATATGAGAGGAACCCCTCCAGGGCTGGCTCTGACCTGCACCTGGGGTGTTTGTCCTCCCAAAAAAATGAGTTTATCCAGATTTTTGGTGCCATCCCCCTCCCAATATCCCTGGGAGGTGACTGGATGTTCACTGGATTTTTTTCAAGTCATAAAAGACAAAAAAAAGGGAAAAAAAAGTGAAAAACAACTTTATTATCGTTATTATTATTTGTAATTTCTAAGAGTGCACACAGCTGCATCCAAGGCAATTAAAAACCAGTTTCCATATCCCATCCCAGAAATTCCAGCTTCCCAAAACCCTTCCAGGATAGAAAGGAACAGAAAAAAAAAATAAAATAATAAAGTAAAGTAAAGTAAAAAGTAAAGTAAAAAGTAAAGTAAAAAGTAAAGTAAAAAGTAAAGTAAAAAGTAAAGTAAAAAGTAAAGTAAAAAGTAAAGTAAAAAGTAAAGTAAAAAGTAAAGTAAAAAGTAAAGTAAAAAGTAAAGTAAAAAACAAAGCAAAGCAAAATAAAGTAAAATAAAATAAAGCAAAATAAAATAAAATAAAATAAAATAAAATAAAGCAAAATAAAATAAAGCAAAATAAAATAAAGCAAAATAAAATAAAGCAAAATAAAATAAAGCAAAATAAAGCAAAATAAAATAAAATAAAATAAAATAAAATAAAATAAATCCCAGGGCACTGGGCAGGGGCTGGGGAGCTCTGGGCTGCCTCAATCCCACCCCAAATACCTGTGGAGAGGCTGGAGAAGATTCCCAGGGCATGGGTATCATCCACCCACTGGATTTTGAAGCCGCTCTCACTGCAAGAAAAGAGAATAATTTGAATTAATGTCAAGAAAAACGAAGCCCAAATAAAACCCAGCGGCCCCAGGAGGGGTTTTCAGTGGTTTGTGGTGTTTCCCAAAGCATTATTCCCATTTTAAATGGGGGAAAGGGCAGGAAAAAAGGACATTAAATGTGCCCTTTTCGAGGCCACACTGTGAGATTACCCCAGAATTCTCCTTTTCCTCTCAAACCCAACCCCACTTTCAGGGATTGGCTTCTAGCACCAAAATATGGATATTTTTGAAGTGCTTCCCAGGCATAAAAATAAAAACCAAGGGATTTATGAAGTGATTTTGGGGTGAAATCTCATAAAGAGTCAGTGGAAAATGGGAATTTGAGAGCAGGAATTCAAAAATATTCCAAAATATTCCAATCCATGCTCCACTGGATCCACCCTTTTCCAGCTCTGCTTCACTCCCAGAGAGTGGAAAAAGAAATTTGAGGAAGCACACACAATGCAGGAAGAATTAAGTTAAATATTATTAAAATATTAATTTAAACCATTAAATAAAAATTATTCTTTCAAAGAATAATTTAAATATCATTTTAAAATGTAGTTTATTTGGTTTAATTGATCTGTAGAAGGAATTTTCACACCTAATCCAGGAATTGTCCCAAGAAAGGGGGAGGACAACAAGAGACAAACTCAGAGCTGCCCTCGCTGAACCATTATTTTAAATATAGTTTTAAATGACACTATAATTTTAAAATGTAATTTATTTGGTTTAATTGAAGGGATCTGTAGAAGGAATTTTCCCATCTAATCCAGGAATTATCCCAAAAGAGGGAGAGGAAAACAAGAGAGGAACTCAGAGCTGGACCCAGATCTGCCCTCACTGAAGAATTATTTAAAATATAGTTTTAAATAATAATTTAAATATAATTTTAAAATGTAATTTATTTTTTTATTTGGTTTAATTGATCTGCAGAGGGAATTTTCCCATCTAATCCAGGAATTATCCCAAAAGAGAGGGAATAAAACAGGAGAAGAACTCAGCTCTGCCCTCACTGAAGAATGATTTAAAATATAATTTTAAAGAATAATTTAATTTTAAAATGTAATTTATTTGGTTTAATTGAAGGGATCTGTAGAGGGAATTTTCCCATCTAATCCAGGAATTATCCCAAGAGAGGAAAACAGGAAAAGGTGCCTTTTACAGGAACTGAGAGCTGGACCCAGCTCTGCCCTCACTGAACTCGGTTCTGCCTCTAATCCAAGCTCGTTCCCTGGATTTCCCCGATTTCATCCCAAGACTGAGCCCTTTTCCTTGGGAACTCTGGAATTGCTCAGGAACCAACAAAAATATCTCCAAAAAAGCATCAAATATCTCCAGCTGCATGGAGCAGGCCAGGCCTGGCTGTGGATAATGGGGGTGCCAGAGCCCTGGAGCAAAGCTGGGCTTTAAACCAGGCCTAACCTGCAGGAAAAGCCCCTTTGAGGCACACAAGAGGGGAAGGTGAAACTAAAATTCAGAATTTAGGTGCCAGAAATGTGGAGTAAAGCTGGGCTTTAAACCAGGCCTAAAGCCCCTTTGAGGCACACAGAGAGGGGAAGGTGAAACTAAAACTCAGAATTTGGGTGCCAGAGCTCTGGGGTAAAGCTGGGCTTTAAACCAGGCCTAAACAGCAGGAAAAGCCCCTTTGAGGCACACAAGAGGGGAAGGTGAAACTAAAATTCAGAATTTGGGTGGTAGAAACATGAGTAAAGCTGGGCTTTAAACCAGGCCTAACTTGGAGGAAAAGCTCCTTGGAGGCACACAAGAGGCGAAGGTAAAACTAAAATTCAGAATTTGGGTGCCAGAGCCCTGGAGCAAAGCTGAGCTTTAAACCAGGCCTAAAGCCCCTTCGAGGCACACAAGAGGGGAAGGTGAAACTAAAACTCAGAATTTCGTAGCCAGTCCCAGGCTGGCTGTGCTCCCTGCCGTGCTCGGGCTCCCAGGAGTTACTCACTGGAAATCCGAGAACATTTCCATCAGATCCTCGGTTTTCAGGGACGAGGGGAAGTCGTAGATCTCGGTGACGTGGCCCAAGTCCCCCTCGCTGACCTGGGCCTCTCCGTAGCCGGAATAATCCACGCTGATCCTCTCGATGCTGATGTCCTTCACCGTCAAATTCCCAACAATCTGGGGAGATCCAAACCAAGGATTAAAAAATCAAACAATGAGCCAGGCTCGAGTTCCGTCCCCTCAGAGCCCGATCCTCACCCCGGCCGCTCCAGCCCCACCTGCACCACCCAGGACACGGAATCTCCTCCCAGGCAGCGACTCCTTCCCCTCTTTTCCCGGATTTTCCCTCGAATCACCTCTGCCAGGAGCTCTGCTGTGCAGTCGTCCTCGAGGCCGCTCTGCCTTGTCCCCTCTCTGTCCCCTGCAGCCAAATCCAGGCCCCTCCACAGCGCCTCGGCCACGTCCGAGCCTTCCTTGTCCTCCTCTTCCTCCTTCCTGCCGTGGATCCCCCCCGGAGCGCCGGGACCTCCACCACGGAGCAGCTCAGGAGCAGCCAGGGCCTCAGCGGGGCCTTCCAGAACCTTCTGGAGGGGTTTCTGCTCCACCTGCCCAGCGCTGGGGCTCTCCTGCGTGGAAACAGCCCGGCCTCCCTCGGAATTCCGGGAATGCTGCTCTCCAGGGGGGGACTGGCTCCTGCTGCTCTCCAGGGTCTGCTTTTCCAGCACTGGGGACTCTGTCACAGGAGGGTCTGTCACAGCCGGGTCTGTCCTGCTGCCACCATGGTTTTCCAAAGGGATGGAGCTTCTCCCACACTCCGACCCTCCAGAATCCCGGCTGGATTGGTTCTCCTCTTGCAGCTGGCCCTGGAATTCGCTGCCTTCTGGAATGGTGGTGCTGGCGTGGCTTGACTCTTCCTCTCGTGCCTCGGGTGGGTGTTTGTTGTGCGCAGAAGACGGGGAATGGGAACAGTCTTTATCCCGACTTCCCTGCTCGCAGGAATCGCTGCTATTCCCTAAGGATGGCACCTTCTCCTCACACAGAGGATGCTCAGCACTGCCTTCTCCTGGGACATGCCCTTCCTTCCCAGGGCTGCCTCCACCCTTGCCCAGCTCCTGCTGGGTGTCCCCGCTGGAATTTCTGGGGCAGTTTTCACCTCCTGGAGCCGCATCCCCGTCGGGCTCCGCCCCGGGGCTCTCCCGCTCCCTCCAATTCGCCTTTTTCCGGATCCCTTTGGGCACGTACAGGGCTTTGTCTGGCTTCTTCCTGGGCGGCCTGGTGATCCTGCCCGAGCCCACGGAGGCGCGGGAATTGTCCCCGTGGGTGTCCCCGGGGTGGCGCAGCCGGGCCCCCCGGCCCCCCCGGCCCCAGGGCTGCGCTGGGCGCTGCGGCCGAGGGGGGTTGGTCCCGGGTTTTTGGTCGCTCGAGGCCTCGTTGGGAAGCCTGGGAAGGAGGGGATGGTGAGAGGGGAGCAGAGGAAACCCAGGGATGTGGGGTTTGTCAGAGGAAAAGGAGGAGAAGCGTCAAATTCCCAAAGGGAAAATCCCGTTGTTCCTTAGGGTCTGGGAGGTGCCATTGGTAATGGAGACCTTAAATGGGACACGGTGACTTTGTGCTGGAGCCCCTCTGGAGCCAGGCTGAGAGAGCTGGGAATGCTCCAGGGGCTCCAGAGAGACCTCAGAGCCCCTTCCAGAGCCTGAAGGGAATCCAGGAGGGCTGGAGAGGGACTGGGGACAAGGGATGGAGGAACAGGACACAGGGAATGGCTTCCCAGTGCCAGAGGGCAGGGATGGATGGGATATTGTCACGGTTGAGGGGCTGGGATGGAATTCCCAGAGCAGCTGTTGCTGCCCCTGGATCCCTGGAGGTGCCCAAGGCCAGGCTAGACAGGGCTTGGAGCAGCCTGGGACAGTGGGAGGTGGCCCCAGAAGGTGACAAAGGGTGGCACTATGATCAGTTTCAGGTCTCTCCCAAACCATTCCAGGATTCCACGATCGTTGTCAGCCCTGACCCAACGGAGCACAGCTCACCTGACGGCCGAGTGACAAATGACCGTCCTCCTCCTCCAGCCCTCTCCCACCGAGAAGCTGCTCAGCAATTCCATGTTTTCCACAGTCCGGTGGATCAGGTACCTGAGGCGGCTGGGCAGGGGTGGGAACAGGAGCACTCTGAAAGGAGAGAGGGCTCAGGGCATCAGAAACGTGCAGGAAGGGATGGGAATGATGGAAAAATGTAATAACCTCATCCCCGAGTCATTCCCAGCAGGGGATTTAAATCAGAAAAAAGCCAAGCAGGACTTGATGATATTAAAGAGCACAAATGTCTTCCCAGATTTGCAGCCAGACACATTTTACACATAAAATGGAGTGTGGGGAGGCTGGGAATGCCTGACCCCAAGGCCTTGGCCTGGACTCCAATTCCTGCTATATCCATATGGGAAAGGCTGGGAAGCACCAGCAGAAAGCTGCTACTGATCCCCTCCCTCCCAGGCTGAGTCTAATTTCATTTCTCTCTCAACAACATCTACCTTATTCTATAACACTTCTAAATCAGTATTTATCTCAACATTTATATACAAATATATACTATATAAACCTTCTATCAAACTTTAAAATTTCTCTACAAATCCATTTCCCACACGGAAACCAGGAATAAACCAAGAATGGATAAATAAACTCCCACGTTCAATGTCACTGCTGTCACACGTTTTGTCCCCGAGTGTTTGACAACAGCACGGGAAATTTCTTTGCCAAACACTTTATTAAAAAAAAAGCACTGAAACAAATATTTAAGGTCATGACAAGCTGGCAGGGAGCTCAGCTCGGCAATGCCACCTGTGCTCCCATACAGCACCCTGGGACTGGCCACCTCAAGGGCTCCAAAGGTCACTGGACTGGCAACAGACCCAGGTGAGCCCAGGATGAGCAAAAGCCACCAATGGCCACAAAACCCTGCTTGAAGGCGTGACCAACCCACAGCCACGCCAGCACGTGGAGCTCCACAGCCGGACCCCAAATGCTGCTGCTTTCACCCCAGAAAAACAACGCAAAGCACGAGCCCAAGGTCCCCACGTGTCCCCGCAGCTGCCACGGGCCGGGCTCAGCCGGGCCGGGCACTCACCGCTGGTGCTGGCCCTGCACCATGAAATGCTCCAGCTCCTCCGCGATCCTGCCCACGAACTCATCCTCGCTGGGCGACAGGAAAACGCCATCCATGGAGCGCAGCGCCAGGGCGGCCTGCCGAGGGACAGGGCACACGTGGAGCGACAGCGACAGCCCCGAACCCGCCCATGGGTGCCCAGCACCCCCTACAAATCTCACCCGCCCCTGTGCTGGCTCCGTCTGCACCCCGTTATCCCCCTGTCCTGGGCATCCCAAAATCCCCCCGTCCTGGGCATCCCAAAATCCCCCTGCGCTGGCCGTCCCAAAATCCCCCCGTCCTGGCCATCCCCAAATCCCCCTGCCCTGGCCATCCCCAGCATCTCTGCACTGCGTTATCCCCCTTTCCCGGACACCCCCAGCCCCC